>JACBKR010005842.1:0-16005 GCA_014218235.1 Colocasia esculenta | reverse complement strand
GTCCATGAGGACTATGTCTTATAGACAAAGGTGGGGGTATGCTAGACAAAATCACACACGCGCGTCGCCGAGCCGGGCGGGGCTGGGCGGTGCGCGCGTTTGATGGCGTGGTCATGTCGGCTTGCCTTGGTACCTTTTGCTTCTTAGTTTTGTGTTTTTCCTTTTTCTGGAGAGATTGGACCTGTTTTGTGCCAGTTCCCTGAACCGGCCCACTGTAAGACCCGGTTGTCCCGGCTTCCGTCCGTGTAGTGGGATGACTGGCACTGACGTGTCAAGCTGGGTGACGCGTTGGTGTCGCGGCGTGGGTGTCCACCGCGACAGTTCTGTGCCGCGCGTCTGGGTGCGTCGCTTTCTCGTCGCATCTTGGTGTAACTCCTCGGGTTCTGTGTGCCTTGGCGTTGATCTTTCGGTAGCGACAGGTTGGCCGTCGCGTTCCCCTTGCCCTTCAGTTCCAGGTTTTGTTCTGAAGGCGGCACCTGGCTGTCGCCTTCAGGTTGCGACAGGGCAGTCGTCGCGTTCTACCTTTTGGGGTAGCGACGATGCCCTGGTCGCCTTCTCGCCTCCGTGCCGTTTGGCTGCGGGCCAATGGCCCCGCTTGAGGTCCGGCCTTCTGACGCTGAACGCGACAGGTCGATATGTCGCGTTCAGGTCAGAAGGCGGCCCTCTGGTCGTCGTGACCTGGTAGCGACAGGATGGCTGTCGCCTTCCTGTTTGAAGGCGACACACCTGTGGTCGCGATCAGGTTGTTCTGGCTTTTGTTCTGCCTCGCGGTGTTTCGACTTCTCGTGCCGTGCCGTGTGTGCCGGCGTTGGGCGACGGCCCCTCCGGGGTTTCCGGAAGGGGGTGCCGTGTGTGCCCGTGCCTACTGGGCTTGTCTGGTTACAAGCAGTGTGCCATTTTGTGGTGATTGCCCCGCCTGTTCTCTGTTCGCCCGGTGCTTGGCACTTGAGGGCTTGTCCCGTTCAGAGGTTGTCTCCGTTGCCTGGGACCCCATCCTCGGGAGCCTGTTGAGGGAGTACTCCGGGCTACGAGCGTGCTCAAGTTGGCAGCCGACAGGGCGGACTCTGGAGCTGAGGGGAAAACGAGGTTGGACAGCGGCGCTGAGTCGTTGTAGAGCTCTCTTGTCTGGGTCTGGGACGCCGAGGGTTCGGGTGCTTTCCTGGCGCAGACCAGATAGTCCTTGTCTCACTGCCTCTCTCTGCGTTAGTTCCGGAGCCACGTAGTGGTGCTAGGCGTGAGGCCGCAGCTTGGCCAGGCTGCGGTGTTGCGTGCGTTGTGTGTTTCTGTGGCGGCTCGGTCTCGCCCTTCGCGGGGGCGGAGGCAGGAGCTAGGCTAGCGAGCAGAGCGTGTAGACTGCGGGTCCCCCTCTTGGCTGCTAGCGGCAGTGGCTTGGTTGCTGTTGTTGTGACGACGTTTTCCTCACGACGTTTCCAAGTGTTCCTCGTTGCCCGAGCTTGCACGGCGGTTATAGCCTGGCTGTGCCTAGTTTCCGTGGGCGTCGTTGGTCTGGCCTTGGGCAGACCCGTGCTTCTGGTGGTTCCCGCTTCGGTGTGCTCTCGGTTCCGCGGTCCCGTTCTTAGGTGCCAGCCATGATGGCACCGGCGTGTGTAGCTTCCCGACTGGCGGTGTGTCCGGGGTCCGGGGTGGTTCTGCTTGTGGGCCCTGACCTTGTAGAGGTCTGAGGTGGCCGTGCTTGCGGTGAGACGTCGTTCTCACTTGGTTGTTCTGTGGTCTCGGCAGGTGTGCCGAGCACTGCTTCCTTTTTGTGCTTGACTCCGTTGGTTTCTGCGGGAGTCGTGTGTGTTGCCCGACCTCGGTTAATGGTCGTGGCGTTGCGATGTTCTCTTCCGTTGCTCAGTAGTACCATGCTGTAGGTGTTACTCGCTTTACAGCTTTCTAGTGTAGTTTCCTATTTTCGGAGTTCCTGCTGCTCTAGTCGGTGAGGGACTGGTAATCCCTACTGGGCCTTGTTCGCGAGGCTCACCCCCCTACTTCCTTCAGCTAGGGGCTCGTCGTCGCGGGAGCTCGGTGTCGGACGGGTTGCGGAGGCGGCTGTGGCGCCGTGTTGTTGTCAGCAGCAGTGAGAGCGAGTGTTGTGAGCTCTTGTAGCCGAGTGAGCTGAGAGCTGTGTTTTGCAAGTCTCGGGGTATGCCCCTTAAGGACTGCACCTTTCTTTTGTACCTGTGCTTTTGCTTGGGACGCGTTGTACAACCCTTTTGTATAATGTACAGATTGTTATAGTTATTGGAATTCAGTACATATCTCACTAGACTTGTTTATAACCCTTCCGGATCTTCGGATCCGTGGGTGGCGACGCGAATTTCGGGCCCCTGGCGGGGGGGTCCGGAGGTCGGGTCGTTACAGTTGTATCAAAGCGAGGAGTCTACTGAGATTTGTAAGGAGTTAATAACTATAGCTGTCCCAAAGGAAGGTACTAGTGCGCTGCTGACACCGTCCGACTAGTGTTAGGCTTGTGCTTTCAAATGCTTTGCAGGTGTGCGGCTTCCCTGCATGATTCATGCGCGTGTTGCAGGTTGCAGTTGTTGCTGTGCCGCGTGCGTGGCGAGTGTGGTCGCTCGGCGTGTTCGTGCCGTAGCGGCGCGGTTGGCGCTGGACTCGCTGGTAGTGGTCTTCCTTGTGTGGAGGACGCTTGCGAGCCAGTCCAGGTGTGGTGCTCCTGGTCGTCTTCGGCATTTGTGTGTGTGCGTGCGCTGAGGCTGAGAGAGAGCTGCGTGTGTGTGGCCTTCACCGGTGCAGGGTTGTGCTGTGGAACCGGTGGAAGGTGTCCCTGTCTTGTTGGCTGCCCCTTGTTGTTAGGGGGTGTGTGTGGTTGTTGTGTATTGGCCTCTGTGCCTGTGCGCCGTTGTGCGCTGTGCTCGGGACGCCGAGCTGAGCAGGTGCTTTGTGTGCCGTGTTGCACCGCTAGTTGAGCGCTGCGACACTTGTCTGTGGTTGTTGTCAGCCTGGCGCTGGCTGGTTGTGAACTCTAGTGAGGTGCTCCTGGAGTTATTCTCTGTTGGTTCTGGTGGTAATGAGGTTCCCCAGAGCTGTGCTGTGCGCGTTTCTGGTTGCTGTTGCGTTGCCCTCTAGGCTGAGGTGCATCGTGGTTGCCCTGTGTTCTGGTGAGGTTCCCAGAACCGTTTACTGTTGTCCTGGTGAGGTTTCTCTCAGGACCGTTTTCGCGCTCGTTTCTGCTGTGTCGTGCCACCTCAGAGTCTGAGGTGACTTTTGGTTTGGCTGGTGCGTTCTGGAGGGTTTTTCCCAGAGCGGTGCCTTGGTGGTTCTGGTGGAGGTTCTCCCAGGACTGGCTTGTGGCTTCTGCAGTTCTGCTTGCTGCGGTGTTCTCTCTAATGGTCCGTTGTCGGTGGGTTGTGCATCCTGGTGAAGGTTCTTCCCAGGATCGCCCTTTGTCGCTTCTGGTGGAAGTTCTTCCCAGGAGTGCTTGTGTTTGTTTCGGGCCACCGTTGTGTTGCCCCTGCGGTTTGAAGTGTGCCGTTTGGTTGAGCTGCGTCCTGGTGAGGTTCTCCCAGGATGGCTCTTGGCGCTTTTGGTGGAGGTTCTCCCCAAAGCTGTTTCATGCTGTTTGGTTGTCGCTGCTCTCTCGGTGGAGATGAGCTGTCGTTGTTGCCGGTCAGACTGTCTGTGTTACAGTCTGCCTGGGCGCTGTCGGTCAAGGTGTTGTGCGCTTGGCTGTGCGTCTGGCTGCTGCGTTGGCCAGCTTGTCTCGTTAGTTGTTTCTAAGCTTCTCGGTTGCGCTGGTGGGACTTGTGTGTCCCCGTGGCTCGGGTGGTCTGCTTTGTTTTGCGCCGGCGCGTGCTCTCGCAGATGGTGGTCTCGTGAGTGTTGTGGTGGCGGCTGGCTGTGCTTCGTATGGAAGTGTCAGTCTCGCGTTGTGGTTTTGCCTCTCGCGTGTGGAAGAGACTCGTGCGTGTCTCCTTCCTCTGCTTTCGTCGGTTGCTCAGGGTGGTGGTGCTCCACTATGGCGTTGTGTTGCCGGGGTGCGCATCGTTGCGACCTTCTGGTGGAGTCACCTTCCCTGGAGTTGTTTTGGGTCGAGTTGTTTGCTCCCCTCGTGCCGGCGTTTCCTTGTGGCGCCGTGGGTCGGTGGACCTGGTTGTGCCGTTTGTCGTTGTGATGGTTTTCTCGCTACCTGCCAGGCTAAATTCGGGGCATTGGGTCCCTGTTGGTTTGGTGCGAGGTAGCATTGTTTTCTTGCTGGGCCGCTCGTGTGAGCGTTGCTCTGCTGTGCATGGTTTTCGTGGTTGGCTTGCTCGTGCAAGCGTTGTTCCGGTGTGCGCTCGATGGTGCCTCGGCTTGTGCCTTGGAGGCAGTTCGTGTCATCATTTTGGTGTTGGCCTCTCTATCGGTCGCGATAGAGGTGGTGCTTCTTGCTCTTGCGCGCTAGGGAGTCGCTGTGGTTTTCGCTCCCTGTGTGGCAAAGTCGGTGCTTCGTGTTTGGTGTGCTTTTTGGAGCCGACATGGTTGTTGCGCTCTGAAGAAGTTGTCGGATTCCCGTGTGCTTCTGTTGTGGGTCTCTGGGGGAGAGTCCCTTCGGTGGGCCCTATGTTGTCTTGGGCGGTGGTGCAGTTGCGTGTGCTGCACTTTCAACATTTTCGCGATGCTTCGTGTTTTGTGCCTCAAAGGGGCTGGGGTCGGCATGGCCTGTTGTGCCCTTTCAGGCTTGCGGTCCTTTGTGTGTGGCTTTCGGCAGGCCTCTGTAAGAGTCCTTTCCGTTGGCCTGTGGTGTTGTTTCGGCCGCTGGTGCACCGGTGTTGCACTTTGCTTACTTTTGGTGTTTGTGGTAGCACCGCGTGCTCGTGCTCGAGTGTTTCGGTTTTGTGCCGTCTGGAGCTTGGTGCATTGTGTTGTACCTTGGGTGGCTCCTAGTGCTTGTGGTAGCATCATGTGATGGTCGTGTGCCTGATCTTGAGATTTGTGCGTCGTTTCACGACTTCGCTCGGTGTTGGAGGCGTTAAGCTTTCCGCCTCTGGGGAACGTGTGCTAGCCCGAGTCTTGTGGTTGTACCGTTACCGCTGCGGGGTGGCTGCTTTGCCTTGTCTAGGTAGCCCTATCGGTGGTACGCCAGGCTTGGTCGTAGCATGTGTCCGAGTTTCCCTCTCGCTTTGGGAGCGAGTGCGTTCGGTTGTGGTACCCTGCTTCGGTTTGGGTCCTTCTGAGGTCGACGTGTTGTCCTCGACCTTACGGGTGTGTTTGCTTCCATGTGGTTGTGCGTGGCGTTGGTGAGTCTGGAAGCCGATGGCGGAGTCTCCTGTCGGTTCGTGCGGTGACAGTGAGGTCTATCGGCTTGCTAGTACTCGACCATGTGATCTGTCGGCGTGGTGAGGTGTCCGGTTGTGGCTTAACCTCAGACGTCTTCCGTGTTTTTCGGCACGGTGTGCCACGTTGTGGAGCGTGTAGCTCCCAGTTTTTGTGGCTCTGCGTGCGTTTGGTGTCCCTGTTGGGCCCAAGGAAGGTCTGAGTGAGACCTAGTGGTGACAGAGATGTTGTTTCCGCGTGTTGAGGGTCCCTCCGCGTGCGTTGCTGTCCCTGTTGGACCGCGAGGAAGGTCTGGGTGAGACCTAGCGGTGACAGTGGACGTTGTTCCGTGTGTGCAGATCCTCCGTGAGCGTGTTGTCGCTCTGGTTCTGTCCCTCGCGTGGCTAATCGTCGAATTGGTGACCGATGCTAGCGGTAGTTGTGGCGTGAGACCGTTCCCTGAGTGTTGTGCTCGACTCTCAGGTGTTTCCCTTGTCGTTGTCGGCATCGGTGTACTCTGTCGGGTTTCTCTGGCGATAGAGTGAGTTGCTGACCAGCGTTTTGTGTTGCTGCCGGCAACGTGTCCTCTGTCGGGTTTTACTGTGACAGAGTGGGTTGCTGTTCGGTGGTCCCAACAGCGAGGTCTGTTGTGACTGCAACCGTGTAGTTTCGGCTGGTGTTTTCCGCTGTTCGGGCCGATTTGGCGTCGCTTGGCACGGTGGGTTGTCGTTCCGTCTGGATGCCCCTTCGTGTGGCTGGAGTGAGCTGTGGTTTCCCGTCTTGGTGCTCCACCCGTGTTTGGAGCCCGTTGTCTAAGCCGTTGGTTTCCCCGCTTCGTGTGCCGCACGTGTTTTGCTGTGCGATTGCTGCCACGAGGAAGTCGTGTTGAGACTTAGTGGCGTTTTCGCATTGGTCTGACATTTGCTCCCTGTGTTCGTTTCGTGCCTCGGGATCTTTTGGGATTGTTTTAAGGGGGGTAGAATGTAAGACCCGGTGTCCCGGCTTCCGTCCGGTGTCGTGGGATGACTGGCCACTGACGTGTCCAAGCTGGGTGACGCGTTGGTGTCGCGGCGTGGGTGTCCACCGCGACAGTCATCTGTGCCGCGACGTCTGGGTGCGTCGCTTTCTCGTCGCATCTTGGTGTAACTCCTCGGGTTCTGTGTGCCTTGGCGTTGATCTTGGGATCGAGTCGGGCAGGGGTGTCGCGTTCTGAACGCGACATGTTCCCTGTCGCCTTCTGGTTGGGAAGGCGACGGCCCCTGTGTCGCGTTCCGGTTGTTGCTGTGGCTGTGTGCCACGTGTCCGCATCGCAGGTGTGAAGGCGACGTGCCAGGTGTCGCGTTCACCTGAGGCGCCTGCGCGCGCGACACGTGGTCTGGCGCCTGTCAGCCTGTCAGAGGGTCTTGTCGGAACTTTTGAGAAGGCGACGTGTGGGGTGTCGCATTCCTATTGGGAACGCGACAAGGATCTTGTCGCGTTCTCAGGTCCGAGGGCTTAAGGCCGTTGGCCCCTCCTTTCTTCCCTCTTTCTTCCTCTCTCCCTTTTCCCCTCTTCTCAGGCGGTGGAGGGCTCCCTCCGGCGATCCGGCGCTATGGAGCGGCTGGGAGCTCGTGCGGAGCGGCGCGCGTGCGTGGAGCGAGGAGGAGGCGGCCAACCGACGCGAGGGCCCCTCGTGGGGTGGTTTTCTCCGTTCTAAGGTAGGGATTTCTTGTGCCCTCTCCCATCCGGGTGGATCGGGAGCCCTCGGGGTTTTGTAGTTAGATTTACAGCTTTCCCCATGCTCCCCTCCCCGTGTGTGCTTGTGTGGTAGCTTGGGGTGACCATGGTTGGCCCCCATGCTCCGTTTGGGGCTCAGCCTGTGATCGCGACAGGGTGGCTGTCGCGATACCAGTCTGGAGGCGACGAGCAACCTGTCGCCTTCGGGTAGCGACAGGTTGGCCGTCGCGTTCCCCTTTGCCCTTCAGTTCTGGGTTTTGTTCTGAAGGCGGCACCTTGGCTGTCGCCTTCGGGGTTGCGACAGGGCAGTCATCGCGTTCTACCTTTTGGGGGTAGCGACGATGCCCTGGTCGCCTTCTCGCCTCCGTGCCGTTTGGCTGCGGGCCAATGGCCCCGCTTGAGGTCCGGCCTTCTGACGCTGAACGCGACAGGTCGATATGTCGCGTTCAGGTCAGAAGGCGGCCCCCTGGTCGTCGTGACCTGGTAGCGACAGGCTGGCTGTCGCCTTCCTGTTCTGAAGGCGACACACCTGTGGTCGCGATCAGGTTGTTCTGGATTTTGTTCTGCCTCGCGGGGTTCCGACTTCTCGTGCCGTGCCGTGTGTGCCGGCGTTGGCCGACGGCCCTCCGGGGTTTCCGGAAGGGGGTGCCGTGTGTGCCCGTGCCTGCTGGGCTTGTCTTGGTTACAAGTCAGTTGTGCCGTTTTTGTGGTGATTGCCCCGCCTGTTCTCTTGTTCGCCCGGTGCTTGGCACTTGAGGGCTTGTCCCGTTCAGAGGTGTCTCTCATTGCCTGGGACCCCCATCCTCGGGAGCCTGTTGAGGGAGTACTCCGGGCTACGAGCGTGCTCAAGTTGGCAGCCGACAGGGCGGACTCTGGAGCTGAGGGGAAAACGAGGTGGGACAGCGGCGCTGAGTCGTTGTAGAGCTCTCTGTATGGGTCTGGGACGCCGAGGAGTTCGGGTGCTTTCCTGGCGCAGACCAGACAGTCTTTGTCTCACTGCCTCTCTCTGCGTTGGTTCCGGAGCCACGTAGTGGTGCTAGGCGTGAGGCCGCAGCTTGGCCAGGCTGCGGTGTTGCGTGCGTTGTGTGTTTCTGTGGCGGCTCGGTCTCGCCCTTCGCGGGGGCGAGGCAGGAGCTAGGCTAGCGGAGCGAGCGTGTGGACTGCGGGTCCCCCTCTTGGCTGCTAGCGGCGGTGGCTTGGTTGCTGTTGTTGTGACGACGTTTTCCTCACGACGTTTCCAAGTGTTCCTCGTGCCCGAGCTTGCACGGCGGTTATAGCCCGGCTGTGCCTAGTTTTCGTGGGCGTCGTTGGTCTGGCCTTGGGCAGACCCGTGCTTCTGGTGGTTCCCGCTTCGGTGTGCTCTCGGTTCCGCGGTCCCGTTCTTGGGTGCCAGCCGTGATGGCACGGGTGTGTAGCTTCCCGACCTGGCGGTTGGTCCGGGGTCCGGGGTGGTTCTGCTTGTGGGCCCTCGACCTGTAGAGGTCTGAGGTGAGGTGGCCGTGCTTGCGGTGAGACGTCGTTCTCACTTGGTTGTTCTGTGGTCTCGGCAGGTGTGCCGAGCGCTGCTTCCACTTTGTGCTTGACTCCGTTGGTTTCTGCGGGAGTCGTGTGTGTTGCCCGACCTCGGTTAGTGGTCGTGGCGTTGCGATGTCTCTTCCGTGCGCTCAGTAGTACCATGCTGTAGGTGTTACTCGCTTTACAGCTTTCTAGTGTAGTTTCCTATTTTCGGAGTTCCTGCTGCTCTGGTCGGTGAGGGACTGGTAATCCCTACTGGGCCTTGTTCGCGAGGCTCACCCCCTACTTCCTTCAGCTAGGGGCTCGTCGTCGCGGGAGCTCGGGGTGTCGGACGGGTTGCGGAGGCGGCTGTGGCGCCGTATTGTTGTCAGCAGCAGTGAGAGCGAGTGTTGTGAGCTCTTGTAGCCGAGTGAGCTGAGAGCTGTGTTTTGCAAGTTCTGGGGTATGCCCCTTAAGGACTGCACCTTTCTTCTTGTACCTGTGCTTTTGCTTGGGACGCGTTGTACAACCTTTTGTATAATGTACAGATTGTTATAGTTATGGAATTCAGTACATATCTCACTAGACTTGTTATATAACCCTTCCGGATCTTCGGATCCGTGGGGGGCGACGCGAATTTCGGGCCCCTGGCGGGGGTCCGGGAGGTGGGGTCGGGTCGTTACACCCACTATCTTGGCTTGTGCGGGCGTGGGGGTTTTCATATACCGATTAGGTCTCCCTAATCACGGTTACAGTTTTCGGAAAACACATGTTGACTCTTCCCTGAGGAATCGCTCGCCGCACCGTTGCTCTCTCTCTCGCCCTCCCCCGCGTCGGGCTGCTCGTCAACGAGGTCGCCGCCGGCCGCTCTCCCGTTCCGGTGCGCTGTCGCTCTCCGGTGTTCGGGGCCGCCGTGGTCGTCGTCGGACGCTCTCCTCGGTGTTCAGTGCATGCTTCTGCCCTAACCTTTTGTAGAGGATTAGATTCCTATATAGCTTTCGTCTTACGGAGTCGATCTTGTGCGAGACTGATTCTGTGTCTCGGTTGTACCCTGGGAGAAGGTCGCCGGACCCCAATCGCACCGTATAGTGGGGGCAATACTTTTCTAAAGCGAGTTCCATTATGGAACACCTCCACAGTTCTTTCGGTTCTTAATTATTCTATAATCGCCATGCTTATAATACATAATCTCATGATTGATTTCTGCTTTCGGGGGTGTGCCCATGAACATATTATTTTTTAGGGCAAATTAATTAGAAGTGACTGACTGTAATAGAGAGGTCCTTACTGTAACAGGACTTAACGTATACTGTAACAGGTGATAACACTTACTGTAATGAGTACGGCTCTGTTAGGAACTAACAAATAAGTCAAAAATCTGATAGGGACTCCTAATTATTTGTCTTACTTCTTATTATAGATTCTATGTGATTTGCACTGATATACGTGATGATAAATTTCCATGTTCTATGCCAAATTCCGATGTTTTAACAACTTCAACGGCCCAATGACGACGAAGATGTAGATACACCAACCCGCAAGTCCTTTTGCTGTCTATCCATGTCCAATGACATAGATGTAGATACATCAACCAGCAAGTCCTTTTGCTGGCCGTCCATGCCAATGACGAAGATGTAGATATATCAACCCGCCGTCCATGTCCAATGACGAAGGTGTAGATCCATCCATTAAGCCCATCTGCATTGTGATGAAGCGTTTGATGTTAGTACTTTTCCAAACTACGTCAATATTGATCACTTCAAAAAAAAAAAAAACCCTCGTAATACGGTCCTTACGTTGTGTCGAGATTCGTGAGGCTGGATCAATTTCAGCCAAACACAGCAGCGAAGAGCATGTTGGACGTGACCTTCAGAGATGGCATGTTGTGTATCCTGTCCCAGCGCTGAGCTCAGCCCCAACTACGACCACCACATTGCTACTGTATCACGTTCTTGGACTACTTGATCAACACCGATGTCACCATACTTGAGCAGTGCAACATCATCGAGAACATGTTGGGGAGCGAGGACGAGGTGGCCCTACTCTTTAACCAGATTGGCAGGGATGTGATTCTGGATTATATCGTGATGATCACTACCTTGTTTAAAAATGTGAATGAATATACGATTCCACGCGGCACAAGCAGCGGGCAACGTGTATGCGCGACTACTTCAACAGCCCATGGACGATTATTTCCGTTCTTGCAGCTTCTGCTATTCTCATCATGACCTTGATATATCCAAATCATTTATGCTGTACTTTCTTTGTGAGAGCAATAAAGTTATTGGAAAGCACTCAGAGTTTACAGCACCAAGGAGCTAGACTGGTATAGGTGGGCCTCGTGGTTAAAGTTTACCATACTTTACTATATATCTATATATATGTATCCCTCGAAATTAATATTCTCATGTATAATTATGTACTAATCAATCAAACTGTACTTGGCTTTATATAAATTGGTATTTACGTATCAATGAATCGAAATATATATATATATATATATATATATATATATATATATATATATATATAGCGCACTTTCACTTGAAGATGACAAAAATATGCGATTAAAGAGAGGATAAAACCTTATCCACCTTTTCATATTTTACTAAAAATCTACTCTTTACCAAGTCCTTTCTTGGTCGTACTCTGATCCAATCATCCAAGAAAAATTACTACTATTTGGTGATGGATGGGTATTGCGTATATATGCTCACCCCATTTGTACAACAGGGTGACGTGAACCTCTCCACGCCCAGTAAATGCCTAAAACGAATATTGTTGGCCTTTTTGGTACGGCAGCAAGATAACCTAGAGGGGGGTGAATAAGATTTTCTGCAATCTGAAATAAAAACGTGAAACACTTAAAAGTTTGGTTAGTGTTAGTGTGATGAAGAGTGGCAGTGCGGAAGCAAAAGAACAATCACACAAAAGGACACAAGAGATTTATCCTGGTTCGGCCCTTTCCACATGGAAGTCCTACGTCTAGTCCCCAAGCAACCTCTTGGGATTTTACTAACCAAGGGTACAGTCTCCCTTAAGGACACTACAACACCCAGCACCCCAGTTGGTCTTCTTCTCTTTCCCGGGCAAGAAGGCAGCCCACTTCTTTTCTAGGCTCAGAAGCAAACCTACTTCTTTACAAGTTCAGAAGTAAATCTTCTGGAACAAACCCCAGTGCGGTTCTGCTAGACTTAAACCCCCAGCTAGGTACACACTGTATACAGCCCTACAGCTGGACACAGATCTTTCTTAGAAAGATCAGACTGGGAAGCTTTACAAGATTAACACTTGTGTAAAACTCACAGTCCCAGACTCTCCCCAGATATACAATGAGCTCGGAGAGAAAACAGAAGAGAGAAAAGAAAGCAATAGTGCTTGAATGCTTGAACGCTTGAGATGCTTCTGCTGGGCTCAGGCTCTTTCTCTCTTTCTTTGAGTGTATGTGTCGTTGAGGTTCTTCTCACAGTTGTACACTCCTTCAAAGATATTCAGGAAAGACTCTTTTTCTTTTCTTCAGCCATGCTTCATCTTTTATATGAGGATTCTTTGAATAGATTCGTTGAAGAGATAGCCGTTTGAGTTTTGGATCTGTTGGAGTTCTGACCGTTGCTTATCTTCTCTTCATTTGTCTTAATCAGACTCTTGTGGTCTTCGAGGTCTGTAAGCATAGAAGAGAGTGTTAGCATAGAAGAGTGTTTTATGATAAACTGTGCATATCACTGTGTTTCTGCTAACATGCTGAAAATAGTAGTTCATATCTATTTGACAAGACTCTGAAGTATGCATGCAGCTTTTTCTGTCAGAAGATATTTTCATTTAAGCGCCAAACATATTTGAAATATAAAGGCAATCTGAGTTTGATCAGAATCCATGAAGAAATCGTTATGAGCATGACTTATGAAATCGTTAAGTGAAGAGTCGTTGCTCATTTATAAAGAAATCGATGTGATCACTTATGAAATCGTTATGCAAGCAAATCGTTATGATCTTCTGAAGAAATCGTTGTGATCAGTAAAGAAATCGATGTGATCACTTATGAAATCGTTATGGGAACCAAGCCGATGTGATCACTTATAAAATCGTTATGAGAACGAAGACGATGTGAGGGCAAATCGTTGCACTCACTTATCAAATCGTTATGAGACTGATTTCTTATCAAATCGTTATGAGAGCGAAATCGATGTGAACAAATCGTTGTGAGAGCAAGTCGTTGCGCTTACTTATCAAATCGTTATGAGATCGATTTCCTTATCAAATCGTTGCGAAGGCAAATCGATACGAGATCGATTTCTTAACAAATCGTTATAGCATTTGTTACTATGGAACTTAAAACTGAAATCGATGTATATGAATTAAACATCGACTTTATCATTATAGTGCGCCATTGCATCAATATGAGACTTAGCATTTTGCTATGAGATTGATGCGACACAGATGAAACAAATATTCAATTTAAGTTACATCATAAATTTTTATCACCAAAATACAAGAACAAATAGAGAGTGGTTCAACAATCTCCCCCTTTTTGGTGATGACAAAAATTTATGAGAATTTTCTGACAAGAATATATATAAAGCATAGAGGTTTCAGAAAATTCATACAAACTCTCCCCCTTTTTGTCACTAACCAAAAAGGAAGGATCTTACCAGGAATTTCTCTCCCCCTTTGAGAGAATTTCTTACCATTCAGGGGTTCAACAAGCATAGTTGATAAGGAATGACTCTCCCCTTAATCTGTGCTCCCCCTGAATGAGAGACTCCACCTGAATGAAACTTGCAAATAATTGTTAGTAATAAAGACTAATTCATTTTTGTGACTACTCTTCTTCAGATGTGATTTGAATGAAGAATCTGCAGTCACTCTGCCTTGAGCATTCTTGGTTTTTGATGCTCCAAGGCTAACCTGCAAATACATTACTCAGAGGTAGGTACCCAAATCTTTTTGGGTCCTTGATGGTTAGATGCATGAAAATAACCTTTAGGAATCCAAACTAAGTGCCTTGTTGTGCAGGTGTTACTGTGTGTCCTAATTTATTACAATGAGAACAACAATGAATATAATCTATTTGCAATTCTTATTGTTTTTATGATGTCTATTTAGGACATAATTTTTTAAAACATTTTCTTTTACAGGGGCCATTTTCTGAGGTACCATGGTTTCTCTTACAAATTTTGGTAATGGATATTTTTCAGGAATTATGACTTGTTTTTCTTTTTCAGGAGGTTTGTATCCAAGACCTTGTTTATTATTTCAGATTTTGATCCTTTTAAACATAGGGCTAAAGATGTTTTCCCTTTAGTTAATTTTCTAACTGATTCTTTTAAATAAGAATTTTCTTCAGTTAGAGTTTTAAATTTTTCTTCTAACTCTAATTTTTCATCGTCCTTATTTTTTAAATCTCATTCAAAAGATAAATATTATCTTTATTGTCCTTTAATTGTTTTTCTAATTGCTCCAGTTCGGATTTAAGATCAGAATTGGTGTTTTCTAAACAAATAGTGTTGTTTTTCAGACTCTTTAATTCTTTTACAACATTTTTATGTTTTTCATATAGTTTATTAAAGACTTTTCTAAGTCTTCTGATTCTGACCCAAATCTGTGCAAGAATTAAAAAATGAGTCAGAATGTACCTCATCTAGTCCCACCATGAGGGCTAGATTTACCTGCTCCTTTTTGGAATCTGAGCTTGATGATTCTGAGCTTGTGACCTCATCATTTTCCCATGCAGCCGCCATGGCTTTTCTTTTAAATTTCTTGTGCTGCTTCTTGTGCTTATCAGTTTGACCAGTCTTCTTGAGCCTTGGACAGTCTGGTCTCAGATGTCCAGGTTTTCTGCATTCATAGCAGACTGATTCTTTCTCCTCCTTTTCTCTTTTCTTTGGACCCTTCTTGATCCATTTTTCTTCTTCTTCAAAATTTTCTGAAGCTTGGACATACTTCATCCATATTAAGTCTTCAAAATCTACATCCTGGGAACTAGAAGAAGAGATGGAAGGAGCACCTATAACTTTAAGAGCATTAGTACATTTCTTCTTAGATGAGCTTTCAGATAGTCGCTCTCATATTTATTTCATGTGCCATGAGAGAACCTATTAAATTATCAATTGATAATTTAGTTAAATCATGGGCCTCTTCAATAGCAGTTACCTTAGGTGTCCATGAAATAGTTAAGGACCTAAGTATTTTTCTAACGGTTTCTTTCTTAGAAAGAATTTTTCCAAGAGAATTTAAACCTACTACTATACTTGAAAATCTATTATACATAGTAGTAATGTTTTTATTTGGAAGCATTTTAAATTGCTCATATTGAGAGATAAGAATATCTATCCTAGTTTGTTTTACTTTATCTGTTCCTTCATAGGTTTCTGCAATTTATCTCATATATCTTTAGCAGATTTACATGCAGAAACTCTACTGAACTCTTTTTAGATAGAGCACAACATAGATAGTTTTTAGCCTTAAGTTTAGAGATAGCTTACTCTTATCAGCTGCTGTAATGGCAGTAGTGCCTTCAGCTGGAACAACATGAAATCACCTACCTCAATTACCTGCCACAGATCAAAGTCTGTGCCTCGAATGAAGCATTCCATCCTCATCTTCCAATATTGGTAGTCTTCTCCATCGAAGAATGGAGGTCTGGTGACGGATTGGCCTTCAGCATATCCTTGAGCTGCCATGGATCTTTGCTCTAAGATCGTTGGATCTTCTTGAAGGTTCAGAGACCCGCTCTAACCACTTGTTGGCCCTTTTGGTACGGCAGCAAGGTACCTAGAGGGGGGTGAATAGGATTTTCTGCAATCTGAAAATCAAAACGTGAACACTTAAAAGTTTGGTTAGTGTTAGTGTGATGAAGAGTGGCAGTGCGGAAGCAAAAGACCAATCACACAAAAGGACACAGAGATTTATCCTGGTTCGGCCCTTCCCACATGGAAGTCCTACGTCCAGTCCCCAAGCAACCTCTTGGGATTTCACTAACCAAGGGTACAGTCCCCCTTAAGGACCTACAACACCCAGCACCCCAGCTGGTCTTCTTCTCTTTCCCGGGCAAGAAGGCAGCCCACTTCTTTTCTAGGCTCAGAAGCAAACCTACTTCTTTTACAGGTTCAGAAGTAAACCTCCTGGAACAAACCCCAGTGCGGTTCTGTTCTGCTAGACTTAAACCCCCAGCTAGGTTACACACTGTATACAGTCCTACAGCTGGACACAGATCTTTCTTAGAAAGATCAGACTGGGAAGCTTTACAATATTAACACTTGTGTAAAGCTCACAGTCCCAGACTCTCCCCAGATATACAATGAGCTCGGAGAGAAAACAGAAGAGAGAAAAGAAAGCAATAGTGCTTGAATGCTTGAACGCTTGAGATGCTTCAAAGCTTTGAGTGCTTCTGCTGGGCTCAGGTTCTTTCTCTCTTTCTTTGAGTGTATGTGTCGTTGAGGTTCTTCTCACAGTTGTACACTCCTTCAAAGATATTCAGGAAAGACTCTTTTTCTTTTCTTCAGCATGCTTCATCTTTTATATGAGTATTCTTTGAATAGA
>JACBKR010005841.1:0-15896 GCA_014218235.1 Colocasia esculenta | reverse complement strand
TATGGCATCCGCCACCGCAGGAGGGGGGGGGGGGGGGGGGGGGCGCCCTGCCACCCTGCCCCATGCAACGGCCCCTTGCTGTTTGCCTGGGGCACCAGAAAAGGCCGTCGGGCCATTTCTGGTAGGGGGAAGTGACCCCCACCACTGCGATAGCCTCCCCTCCCCCCCCTTACACCCTTCACCCTCTCCCCTCCCCCTCGCTCTTCCTCTTCTTCTTCTTCTTCTCCACCCCCAGCCGCGCACATTGCTCCCTGAGTGTGTGTGTGTGTGTGTGTGCCTGTTGCTGCTGCCGCCAGCGGCCCTGGAGGGCCCCTGTCGCCGGGGTTGCACCGTAGAGGAGATCTTGTCACCGCGTCATTCACTGCCGGGAGGCCGCGCACGGAGTGCTGCTATGCACTGTCGCCGCCCATGGGAGATCATCGTCGCCGCCTGGGGGTCACCGCCGGCGGGTCCTACCTCAGTGAGTAGGGACCCCCTCCTCCCTCTCTCGGGCATCGGCCGGACCTCCCCCTCCCCTTGTGCGCTGTAGTGGCTCCCCCTTCCTCTGACCCTACTCCCGTTCTCCTCTCTCTCTCTCTCTCTCTCCCTTTCTCTCTCTTGGCCGGGGGCCAGTGGTGGCCGGGGAGGGCCGACGGTGGCCGATTCCCTCCCCCGCCACTGGCAGACCGCGTCGGCGGTGGCCAGAGGTCAGTCGCCGGCGGGGCGTCCTCTTCCCCTCCCTTCTCCTTCCCCTGCCGCGGAACAGGGGGTCGGGTTGGGGATAGGATGGAGGGGGGGGGGGGGTGATAGTGGCGCCAGTTCGCTGCCCAGCTGGCGCACTACGTCATCTGTTGACCCGCCGGCGCATTGCCCCGGAGGTCTGGGCAGCCCTAGCTGTGCCGTATTGTGTCGGGGCAGGGTTCTTGCCCCTTTTTGGGCCATTTTGGGCCTTCCAGAGTCCATTTTTTGCGCCATTTTCGGTGTTGGGCTCGTCTCGATAGCGCCAGTGGGCTAGTACGGGGGTTGATGACCGTCATGCCGGGTTCGTCGGTTTCTGGGTCCACCGGGGTCGGCTCCACCGAGTCGACATGGCCGTTTGACCGTTTGACCTAGACAGTTGCGTTGGGGTTTTCGGCACCCACAGGGTGAGTTTCGAGGGCCGACTAACTATCCGGGATAGTAATATATCTCTTTTGAGTCATCGTACCAGGTTCTCATTTCGGGCCCGCCCGTGTCGGCTCTGACCGGGCCGATGGGGCCGTTTGACTGTTTGACCCGGATAGTCGCGCTAGAGTTTCCGGCACCCGTGGGGTGAGTTCCGAGGGCCGACCGACTGTCCGAGGTGGTAATATAAGCTCTTCGAGGTTGACCGTCAGTCGGGTACTTTAGTGGGTCCGCTTCTGCATTGAGTTTCCATTCTGCACTCGTGACGCTTGTGCTGACTTCCCAGCACTGCGCCTACTAGTCTTCGCCTGGTGCTTTGGCACTTGAGGGCTTGTCCCAGCGCACGATGCACTTTTGGGTTGTTACCGTTCCCCGGGACACCTGTCCTCGTGGGCCTGTTGAGGGGGTCTCCGAGCCATGAGTGCATTCGTCGAGTGTTTCTCCGGACGAAGGGGAAAACGGTGTTGGACAGCGGCATTGAGTCATTTGTAGAGCTCACTTAGTTGGTTCGGGTCCCGCAGAGTTTGGAGTGTCGTGGTGCAGACCAGCTAGTCCATTCTCACTGCCTCGCCTTACACGGTTCCAGAGCCGTGTCGGGAGGACAGGTGTGGGACCGTAGTCTGTCCAGACTACGGCTTGTGGTTGTGTTTGTCCATGCGTCTCACTCCGACGGGAGTGGAGACCTAGACTCGTGGTCGAGTGGTAAGACGCCAGTGGGCGCACCTGACCACTGACTAGTAGAGACTGGGTTGTGGCTAGTGTGTGTGTCCAGACAAGGGTTTACCGTCTTCTTGTGCAGTTTTGTGGCATGCTCGGAGTACGCTTACCAAGGTTGAGACCGTGTGTTGTTGCGCTGTGTTGGTGGTACTTGTAGACCCACATACTTCTTGGTAATTACTTACTTCAGTACCTGCTCATTGTGTTACTATTTTATTATATTACTTGCTTAGTTAGTAGTCTTGTTTACTTGAGTTACCACCACCCTTCCGCTTGGTGTAGTTGGCTTGTTAACTTTAGTGCCACTGTTCTTCCTGCCTAGTTTAGCTGTGTTGTTTTTGTTTCTGCTGTCGAACTGGTGAGGGTTGGGTTCCCTGCTGGGCTTCATTCGCGAAGCTCACCACCCCCCCCCCCCCCCCCCCCCCCCCCCCCTTACTTCCTTTCTTTCAGGTTAAGTTCAAGGGAGCCGGGCTCGTGTTCGGACAGTAGTGTCGTGCCGCTGTGGTAAGCAGCATTAGCAATGGTTAGTATTTCCTTTGCACTTGAATTATTATCGGGACATTGTGTATATTCTTTCTTCTGCTGTTGTATTTCTTTATTTGCTTAGCTATTGTAACTTGTTGTCTATCTCACTAGACATATTTCTAACCCTTCCGGGTCTTCGGATCCGTGGGTGGTGGTCCAACGGTCAGGTACTTGGAGGGTTCCAAGTATCGGATTCTTGGGTCATTACACCTTTAGTGGTTTCTGACTCGAGTGTTCTCTCGGTGTGTCTTGTGTGGCCCTGACCTCGGTTTCCATAACCCATTCCTTGGTATCCATTCGTGGTGATATCTATGTGTGGTTTCCTGATCTCATGGAGTGCTCGAGATCCGGATTGGTTTTGTATGTAGCTTCTCGACCTCGTGGAAGTGCGAGTTAGTTGAGGGCTACTTTTGCGTGGTGCTCGACTCCACTGGTTTTGTGGGAGTTGTGTGCGACCTCCCTAGTTGGTGGTTGTGGCGTTGTTCTATTTCCGCTATTTTATAGTAGCTAGTGTAGTCATCTTCTAGTTACTGCTTTCTAGTTATACTTGTTTATTATTTTCTGGAGTTCCTACTACCTTGGCCGGTAAGAGATTGGTTATCTCTATTGGGCTTGTTCGCGAGGCTCACCCCTCTACTTTCTTTAGGTAAGAGGCTTGCTATCACAAGAGTT
The DNA here is from genome assembly GCA_014218235.1 of Colocasia esculenta. Lineage (NCBI taxonomy): Eukaryota > Viridiplantae > Streptophyta > Magnoliopsida > Alismatales > Araceae > Colocasia > Colocasia esculenta. The sequence goes on along the minus strand of JACBKR010005841.1, from coordinate 12,839 downwards.
CTGTGCCCGACGATTGAGGTGGTAGCTAGTTGCACCGTGTGCTGCCAATGTTGGGAGTGTACAAGTGTGTGAGCATTTGTACTAGTGTGAGCTGAGAGATGTGTTTTGCAGGTTCTCGGTATATGCCCCCTGTGGTGATCATTTCCTGCCATCCAGGCCCATCAACAAAGCTCACATAAGCCCATGACAAAACGAACTGGCACTGTGCTGTCCTAGGGCATCATCCGTCCTCGGACGACCATCTCCAGCGCCTTCGGAAAGGCTTGTCCTGCTCGGGCTCAGGGCAGTCCTCACGGTCATCGAGCATCAGGCTCATCTACTCCCAACAAGTAACCTGCTCGAGAACTACAGTCAAGGCCGCCCGAGCAGCCTCTTCATATTAGCAACGGTTACAACCGTCGCGGGCCACGCGCCCCACCATCAAGAGATGCGTTAACTGCTAAGCATCTCAACGGGCATCTGAACGTGTAACCCCCCGCTACGTGCGCCAATCAAGGCGCCCTTCCAGGCACGATCTAGAGGCGTTACGTCCGTTCGCTTCAGCACCCATGCCTATATAAGACACAGGTATAGCGCCATGCAGAGGTATGTTGACTCTCACGCAAACACCTGCACACACGAGAACTCCCATCCTCTCTAGTCGCCTACTGACTTAGGCATCGGAGGGTTCTCCCCGGTTCTTCAACCGGGCCCCCCCTGATCCGTTTCTGGTTTTGCAGGCCTCCGTCCGCCATCAGCATCCTCCTTCCCTTCTTCAAGTGTAGGCCCACCAGGCTCTGGCCCAAGCGAGAAAAGGCCTCCACACTTTTGGCGCCATCTGTGGGAAACGACGCAGCCATGGCTCGCGGACGATCCTCTTACCAGAACATCGGGAGAAGGGCGACGAGATCTCGCCAGTCACTGGCGGGCTCTCACCGTCAGTCCTCTCCCATTGACGTCAACGTCGCCCCTGCCGGCGGGGAACAATGACGTCTTTGCACCGGCGGCCGTCGCGCCAGCAACCGCCCTGGAGATGGCCGAACTCCGGGGGCAGATGAACAGTTGACAGGCATCTGCTTAGCCTACAGGCTCAGTTGGCTGGGCCACCAGCCCTGGAGCCTTCCCTACCGCGGGAGAGACAGGCAAGGTCATCCCACTAACGATCTCGCATCCTTCCGGTGCCCCAAGATCAGCAGGCGGACTCACCGCGCCGATCCCACTAAGCCCCGTCCGAGGAGTAGGCACCGGAGCGCTGAGGCCGTTCGCCCCGTCGCTCTGTCATCGCCCCCCATCCACCGCGCTTGGTTGTGGGAGCCAACTCCCATGGCACCGACCGGAAGGATCCATACATTTCGAGCAGAAGCTCGCCAGACGCCTCCGTCGTGTGGTCGACCTGGAGCGCCGCGTGGATGCGATGGTCCAGCGAGCGGAGGGAAAAGCTCCAGCGGAGGATGACCTGGACTTCGCTCCCCTTTCAGTGGGGAGATCCTGGAAGCCCGGGTCTCTCCCAAGCTCCCTCTTCCCACCATCGCACCCTACGGCGGCACTACCGACCGGCCGACCACATCCACGGCTTTGAGTCGCACATGGTGTTCCACGGAGCATCAGATGCGGCCAAATGCCGAGCTTTCCTGCAACTCTCAAGGAGACCGCCAGAGCCTGGTTTGAGACTCTGCAGAGGGCTCCATTTCATCCTCCGCCAGCTGAAGAAATCCTTTCGGGATAACTTCCTTGGCGGCAAGTCACAGCCGCACACGGCGGCTCCCTTCTGGCAATTCGCCAGAAAAGGGCGAAGCGCTCTGGGACTTCGTCAAGAGGTTCCGGACTGAAGCACTTCGTATTTCGCGCCTGGACGTTCCTCTAGCCACCAGGCCCTCATCCAAGGCACTCGCGACGGCTTCCTGCAGAGGACTCTAGGCGTCCAACAACCTGCTACCCTCACCGAGCTGCTTTCCATCGCACAACGCCATGCGGCTTGTGAAGAAAGTTTAGCTGCGTGCCGAGCAGAGCAGGGGGTCGTCGGACAAGAAGAGACCGCCGACAACGGCTCTGACCATGATCTAAAAAAAGGACGGCGCAATGGCGACTCACCGCGCCGACCACGTTCCTTCACCAACTACACCCCCTTAGGTGGCGCCCGAACAAATCCTGGCGGAGATCAGGAATGAACCATTCGTTCGGTGGCCACAGAGGATGCGCTAATCCTCGTAGGCGCGATTAGAGAAGTATTGCCGCTTTCATCGCGACCACGGCCACGACACCTCCGAATGCCGCCAGCTTAAGGACGAGATTGAAGACCTTATCAAGCGCGGCTACCTCGGGCGGTATGTGCGCCGGAATGAAGAACGCCCCAGACGCCGAGAGCGTACTTCCGAGCAGCCCGTCAACAACGAGCCTAACGGACAAGAGATCAATGTGATCGCGGGCGGCTTCGGCGCGGGCGGAGAGAGCACTCGAAGCCGACGTGACTACACTAGGCGAGTGCACGTCGTGGACAGGCCACCGGCGCCTAGGCCAGCTCCATATCCCACCAGTCCTGCACGCACCTCATCCGAGGAGGTTATAACCTTATTGGACAAAGACCTTGTAGGGGTCGTTACCCCACACACTGATGCGCTGGTCATTTCGGCCACCATCAACCATTGTAATGTGCGTCGGATTTTGGGGATAATGGAAGCGCCCCCGACGTCTTGCTTACGACTGTTTTGTGCTTATGGGTCTCAAAATCGACCAGCTCACCCCATTGAGTCGCCTTTGTTCAGCTTCTCGGGGGTTTCAGTGCAGCCCATGGGCAGAGTACGCCTCCCAATCACCTTAGGGACGGCGTCGAAGACTGTGACCAAGGTAGTTGACTTCTTGGTCATCATGAACATGCCAGGCTACAACGCCATCCTCGACAGAGGCCTAATCGGAAGAATCAGAGCAGTACCTTCATCTCTCCATCAGAAAATGAAGTTTCCAACTCCGAGCGGGATCGGCGAGGTACTCGGGTGTCAGCGCGAGTCTCGACGATGCTATGTTCTCTCTTTAAGAGACAAGCAACCACTCGCGGCCCCAGACCAAGTTCCGCCATCCACCGATCAGCCCCTCCATTAGCCGAGGAACGCATGCAGAAGACCTGCTACCTATTCAGGTAGATGATGACCCCGAGCATGTACTTTACATTGACGCTCTGCTAACAGATGCCGAACAGCAACGCTACAAGACCTTTTTGCTGGCCAATTTGGATGTGTTCGCATGGTCTGATGATGAGCTACCAGGCATCTCTTCTGATGTCATGGTGCATCGCCTCCGGTTGGACCCGCGGGTCCCACCAGTACAAACCAAGGAGGCAACCTGTCAATAGGGAACGACAGACGGTCATCCAGGATCACGTCGTCAAAGCTGATCCGTGGGCTCCTCCGAGAAGCCCAATACCCAAGATGGATCTCCAACGTAGTCCTCGTGCGCAAAGCCAACGACAAATGGCGAGTGTGCGCGGACTACAAAGATCTCAATAAGGCAACGCCTAAGGACAACTTCCCTCTGCCACGCATCGACTAGTTAGTGGACGCCACATCCGGGCACGAGCTTCTTAGCTTCTTAGATGCCTACTCTGGCTATCACCAGATTAGCATGCATCCCCCGGACCAAGACGCCACCACGTTCGTCACAGACCTAGGGTTATACTACTTTACCAGGATGCCCTTCGGTCTAAAGAACGCTGGCGCAACGTACCAGCGGCTGGTCAACAAGATGTTCGAGCAGCAGATTGGGCACAACATGGAGGTCTACGTCGACGACATGCTGGTCAAGACACTTCCAAACACCGACCACATCTCCGACCTCCAGGAAACTTTTGCAACCCTGCGGAAGTACAACATGAAGCTCAATCTGTCCAAGTGTGCGTGGAGTGCGCTCGGGTAGGTCCTCGGCTTCCTCGTCTCAAACAGAGGGATAGAGACAAACCGGAGAAGATTCAGGCCATACTTGAGATGGGTAGTCCGAAGACCGTTCGAGACGTTCAGCGTCTTACTGGACGCCTTGCCGCCCTGAATCGGTTCATGTCCCGAGCAGCGGAAAGAAGTTTTACGCTTCTTGCTGCGAGGTTCTAAAGGTGCCCCACAGCAAGGGGGGCATGTACGGTGGACTGCGGAGTGCGAAGCTACCTTCATCGAGCTGAAGGCATACTTGGCAGCCCCACCGATTCTCTCAAAGCCAGTGCTCGGAGACCATTGTCGTATACCTGTCGGTTACTGAACACTCCATCAGTGCGGTTTTGATCAGAGAAGAAGGAGCGGCGCGCAGCATCCGGTGTACTACATCAGCAGGGTCCTCCAAGAGGCCGAAAGGAGGTACCCCGAGTAGAAAAACTTGCCCTTGCTCTGGTCACGGCTGCCCGGAAGCCCGACCCTATTTTCAGGCCCATTCAGTGACGGTCCTAACCGACCAACCGCTGAAGTCTATCCTCCAGCGGCCGGAGGCTTCAGGTAGACTCATCAAATGGGCCATAGAGCTTGGCGAGTTCGACATCAGTTTTCGCCCAAGGACAACAATCAAGGCGCAAGCGTTGGCAGATTTTGTCGCGGAATGTACTCTCCCTACCGAGCAGGACCCACGTGGGCTGATGAGCTCCATGGGAGCTCTACGTTGACGGATCCTCTTGTGTCACAGGGAGCGGAGCAGGTCTGGTCCTCACCTCTCCAGAAGGGTTGGAGTTCCAATACGCCCTCCAGTTCCGTTTTGCAGCTTCCAACAACATCGCCGAATATGAAGCATTACTGTCCGGTATCCGAATGGCTAGGCACCTCGGAGCCCTTCGACTGAGAGTCTTCAGTGACTCCCAATTAGTTTCTAGCCAAGTGAACGGGCAGTTCGAAGCAAGGGAACTTCGTATGGCCCAATACCTCCAGTAGATTAAGAGCTGAGCAGAGGGTCCTTTACTTCGAGGTTATACATGTCCCACGGGAGCAGAACGCGCGAGCCGATGCACTGGCCAAGTTGGCCTCCTCAGGTGACATCGCCCCTTCTCGTTCCGTATTCATTGAAGAGCTCGCCTCACCGAGCACCGAAATGGACGTCGCTGCCATTAAGACAGGCCCGCTGGCTCCGAGCTGGATGGACCCTATCTTGGCCTATCTACTTCGAGATGAGCTTCCGCCTGAGCAGGGCGAAGCTCGAAAGATCAGGATGTGCTCTCAGCGCTTCACCCTCGTAGAAGGCAAGTTTACGACGGTCCCTTTCAAGACTCCTTCTACGGTGCCTCAACCCCGAAGAAGAAGCACTTGCTGCTATTGAAGAGGTTCACGAAGGGCTGTGCGGTAGCACTTGGGGGGCAGAACGCTGGCCCACAGTATCATTCGAGCAGGGTTCTGGTGGCCTTCTCTGCAAAAGGATTGTGTGGCCTTTGCTAGGAGGTGCCCGGAGTGTCAGAAATTTGGGCAGCTTATCAAGCAGCCCGCCGAGCAGCTTCACAACCTAGTCGAGCCGCGTCCTTTCGCCAGATGGGCATCGACATCTTGGGCCCTTTCCCGGAGGCCCAAGGTCGGAAGAAGTTTATGTTTGTGGCTATCGATTACTTCACCAAATGGATCGAAGCTGAACCTGTTGCCACGATCACCGAACAGGCTGCGTGGAAGTTCGTCTGGAAGAATCTCCTCTGGCGTTTTGGCGTTCCAAGGGTGATCACCTCCGACAACGGGAAACAATCGACAGCACCTTCTTCAAGCAAAAGCGCCGAGCTCGGCATCTATAACCACTTCACCTCCGTAGCGCATCCCCAAGCAAACGGTTTGGTAGAGAACGCCAACCGAACACTGCTGCACAAGATCTGCACAAGAGTGGAGGCTGCAGGGGGTTCGTGGATTGATTGAACTCCCCAACGTGCTTTGGTGCCACCGAACAACAGCTCGGGTAGCGACGGGAGAAACACCTTTCCATTTGGCTTACGGCTCGGAAGCCGTTGTGCCTCTGGAAGTAGCACTCCCCACTCTCCGAACAACTCACTTCGATGAAGCCGCCAACAACCGTGCTCTTCGGGAAAACCTAGACATGCTCGGCGAACTACAGAACGACGCCAGCATTCGTCTCGTCTCCTATCAGCAGCGACTCGCGCAATATTATAACGCACGAGTTCAGGAAAGGCGCTTCAACATGGGAGATCTAGTTCTGCGCCGCTACTCAGCTTCGGATCCCCGAAAGGCGGTCGGCAAGCTCGCCCCAAAATGGGAAGGACCTTATCAGGTCACACAAGTCCATGGGAAAGGCTCATACAAGCTCACTACCCCTAGTGGCGAAGCCATACCCAGGACTTGGCATGTATCTAATCTCAAGGCTTATTACCTATAAAAGCCTTCGATCGGCATCCTACTTCTCTTCTCCCTGTTCCTATGGTACGGCTGGAGGAGCATCGGAAATACCCGCGCCTCAAAACATTGGCAATTCTAAGCGGATATAGATACATCAACCCCTCCAGCCCGAACGAGTGTGTTCAGCATTCACCCCTGGTCGAAACCCTCACTGACCTGTGTGGTACTGCGACATCCATAAACAACGAACTCCGGTTCGAACAGGAGCAATAGCGAAGGGAGGAGATAGAAAAAGTGAAGCCATAGACAACTCCTGAAAATGAAATTTTCATTTACGAATCTTTTGCTTACAGGAGGGTTCCTTTGATCTCAACTACAAGATCTAACAAAAAAAGACATGGAGCAGCAAGACTAAGGAGCCTGTTCGGAGGGACCAGCACCGTCGCCCGGAGGAGGCATTCGCCCAGATTGGAACTGCACGAATTGAACTCCATCCAAGCGGGCATCGTTGGTACGACGCCGGCACTCTTGCACAGCAGCCTCAAAGGCTGCTCGGGCGCGGTCGACCCAAGAGAGTCGCTCTCCATAATCCCTACCAGCTTTGAGGCCCACCCTATAGCAGCGGGCCCCATATTGCTCCAGATCTTCTTTGTAATCTGCTCCGGCCTTATATTCGGTAACGGCGCGGGCCCCTGCATCAGCAGCTATTTTGGCAATGGCGTCCTTCTCGGCCCGCGCCAGGGCCAATTTAACTCCGAGCCTGAAGAGCAGTTTTGAGGTTCCTCACCTCCTCCTCCCAGGCCGCCTCGCGAGCCTTATGCGGCGTTGTAAGCCCCAAGGCAAAAGCAGTCTGTGCCTCACACAGATGCTTCTGATTCTGAGCCGAGAGCAGCCAAGGCCCTTAGAACGTTCAATGACTTGGAGACCCCGTCCACAAGGGCCCCCAAGTCATATCATCACCCACGCTGTCGTCTTCACGACCTTCTGGAAGTATCCTACGCCTGATGCCTCCGGGCTCTGCTCGGCTGGAAGATCCAAGCACCTCGCTATCCGGTCGAGGCGGGAGGCAGAAGGGCTCGCAGGCAGTTCCCTTGGTGCGTCCTCAACACGGCGAAGTGTCGCCTCCAGCGCCGCCACCGAAGGAACCTCGGGAAGCTTTTTTTGCAACACTTCCCTAAGGGGCCTCTGATCGTCATCGGAATCCTCAACCCGCCCCTCATCTTCCACCTCTACTGCCTCCCCTCTGGCACCATCAGTTACCTTGGCGATCGCAACATCAGCAACCACCTCGGTGGGGGGCATGGGGGCAGGACGGCCCCAGTTGCAGCGATGAGCTTCTCAGCAACCCCCGTCGCTACGTCTGCTTCCTTGATGACCCCGTTGAGGATCCATCTCTTTACCCCGCGTGGGGTTGCATTTGGCGCTGGGGCGCCTCCTCTTCGGTCCCAGGCACCCCTCTGGTCGTGGCATCCTCCGTTGCTCCAGCACCCGCACCAAGTCCGGCGTCAACCTCGGCCTCCTCGCCATCAGCCGCGGCGTCGTCCTCGGCACCCTTGCGTTGAGGCCCCCACGGACACCTCTTCCAAACGACCCCAACGGGCCCTGCGGCATCAACGCCTCGCGCCTCTCCGCCTGAGTTACCAGACGAGGAGCTTACATCGACGAGCCCGAGGTCGACCGCCATCCTTTTGGCCACCTCGGGGTTCGTCGGGCAGGCATCTGGGACGTCCCCTCCCAGGACGCCCCCGTAGCCTTCCGCTTCTTTTTCCGCTCCAGCGGCGGCACGGCCTCTCCTCCTCCTCATCATCCTCTTCGGCAGGAGGACCAGCCGAGCGCTGCGAAGCAAGCACCAGTTTTCGCTTCTTTTTCTTCTGGAGTGGGCTCTTCGCCGCCTGTCACGCCCTGAATATTTAGCAGCGGAATAAATACCGGGGACGCGAACGATACAAACCGGCGTATCACAGTTGAATAGTGCAGAGTCACAATCGAATATAATAACACATTCAAGACTATAATATGGTCACAATAATATACTTTAATCATTTCATTCAACTAGATACAACCTCACATAAGAAGAATTAACCAAAGGGTCCATCATTCAAATAAACTTCCAGAAAAGTTCACTGTTACATAGACTACTCAATTTCTATTTCTAAACTGTCATCTATTCTAGGACGGGTACTTGTCACTCTGCCCAGTCCCATCTGACTCCACTGGTTCTTCATCACTTCCTGAAAAGGGCAGGATGATAGGGGTGAGCGAACTAGCTCAGTAGGATTTATGTCTCAATCACGTGCGGCACTATTATACATGATTAGCATTTTAAGTAGGCAGATATGCTTATGAGTATGCTGACAATGCCTGCTTTTCTAACAAGTTGAATAGCAAAGTAGAACGGATATCATATCAGATCAAATGTCAAGTTCCATATACAATGGGATATTTCAAGAATAGAATCATGTCAGAAGAGATTGGCCTATTCAAGCAGAGTTCATGTGTTCACAAGAACAAACGTATCATATCATGTCAAGTCAAACTTATCAAGTCAAACAGGGAGGCACATTCACAATCTTGCATGTCAGGTGTGTGCTAGCCAAGCACAAGAGTCTATACTCCCTCGGTTAACAAGTACGTTGGGGCGCTCCTCCCAGGACCGGGACAAGGCCCTATTGCACAGGCATTGTATCAAGTTTTGGACGGAGTCCCACGTGTGCCGAACAAACATATTCATATTATGGCCACAGAGTTTCAATGACAAGCTCATAGTAAAAAGAACATGATCACATAGAGTCAAGGAATGACAAAAGCTCAAAAGAACAAGCAGGATAACAACGTATCTTATATTCATATTCAATAATGTCTTGACATGAGGGTGTTTCTAACGACAGATCATATGTAGAACATGTATTTCCTAACATGTATGCACAGGACAAATAATCAATTGAACACCGGGAAAACATGTAACCATGAACTCATATGCAAATCATAACATTAACACCACTAACATGTCCATACTAAATCATGTATCATCCCCACATTATATCATATTCTTATCTTATCAATTGACAATAAGCAAGATCACAAGAAATCCAATGATCATAAGAACAATCAAAATACACATTAGAAATCATACATATCATTACCATTTCCTTTAATGGTTGATTTATTTTAAGTCCATGCATACTATATAACATCATGTACATGCTTGAAAACATCATGAAATGATCAGAACCACAATATGCAAAAATCTTGTAAGGGTAGTGTCGACACTAGATCAAGTGGTGTCGACACCATGCTCCAAACACAAACAAAATCATGCAAAACTGGTCAGTAGTGTCGACACTAGTCAGGTAGTGTCAACACAGTGCATCAAATACAAGGCAAAATGGTCCATAGTGTCGACACGAGTCCAGGTAGTGTCGACACAGTGCTTCATGCAAGGCAAAACAGTCAAGTAGTGTCGACACAGTCTAGGTAGTGTCGACACTAGAGACAGCTCCCAGAACACCTTCTGGCCAAGCTGGGACAGTGTGTCGACACTAGCCCATGTAGTGTCGACACTAGAGGCCTTCCCAGAACCCTTCTGTGGTTTGGGACAGTGTGTCGAAACTAGTCAAGTAGTGTCGCACTAGAGCCCATCCAGAACAAGACTTAGGAGTCATGTGAATCCGAAAACACACACCATGCAGCGATTCACTTCAAACTCTTATAACTCTCTAACGATTGACATTTTGACAAAATGTTCAACATGAAAGATGAAGAGGACAACTAGTAGAGATTTGGATGTTGAGGTTTGATCAAATTCGGTCTCGAATCCTGAGAAAACATGTGAAGAACAGAAATTAAGTGAAACCGAAATCACAGTATCCAACAGAGACTCTCTTATCAAGCTCCTAACTCTCTAACGAAAAACCTTTGGACAAAACGTCCAACATAGAAGATGATCGTGACTTCAATTAAAAGAACTTTCATGAAGAAAGTTTAGTCAAATTTGGTCTTGAATCGTGTGCACAATATGACGAACGGGAAAAGCCTAACTGTGCAAGACTTCGGGAAAATCACCAATACACGATGAATACTCAATGAAAGGGCAAATCAAGTGCAAATGATCCTAGACTCAAAGGACTACATGTTGGCATTGGTTTTCTTTAATCTTGGCCCGAGAACACCTACCTTTACGAAGATCTAAAACCCATTGATGTTTCTGGACGCAACAGAGGATGCAGGGGATGAAGCTCCGGATTTCCAGCCTTTCTCCTGTTCCTCAGAAGTTCTTGCTTGCCTCCAAACGACTCCAACTTTGTTGTTAAACCTTCCCCAAGAGTTTAGGGACGAGTTCTTATAGTTTTAGGATGTTGTTAAGAGTCCTAATGATACTAGGAAAGGGGCTACGAGCTCTGTTTCCTAGTTTCCAGAAATCTGGGATTCCCTTACCCAAAAGAGGTAGCCAAGTTTAGGAAACCACCAATTGGGATTGAGTCGGTTTTGGCTTACCTTACATGACTACTCATCCATAATTTAACCCTAAATTATCCTCCCTAATTACTGCATAATTACATCACGAATTTCTGGGCAATTTCCTGTCCTAGTTTATTCATCTCCTTGGCCAAATATGCTCTATTGGCCCAATCTTTTAATAGGTCATTAGCACATGGTATTGGAAGTCTCTCCAATACATTTATTTATTTTATCCCTTTATATTCTGAAATTTTAAATTGTTAAATTCCGGGGTGGTACATCCTCCCCCACTTAAAAATTTGGTCCCCAAATTTAAGCATAATGGTGTAGTCCGTACCTGAGAATAGTTCCGGGTGGTTTTTCTTCTCTTTCCTCTTTTCCTAGGTAGCATTAGTAACTCCGTCTCGACTCCATTGAACCTTCACCATAGGTATGGTACGATTCCTGAGTCGCTGAATCTTCCGATCCAACAGTTTGATCGGCTTCTCTTCATAAGTCAGGTCATCCCGAATCTCCAAGTCTCGTGTGCAATTACATGGTCGGCATTGAATAATACTTCCGCAGCATGGATATGTGGAACACATTATGCACGTTTGCCAGTTGCGGAGGTAGTGCAAGTCTATACGCCACCTGACCAATTCTTTCCAGAATTTCAAATGGCCCTATAATCTGGGACTTAGTTTTCCTTTGATCCCAAATCTTTGTATTCCCCTTGAAGGTGAGACCTTCAAGAAAACATGTTCGCCAACCTGAATTTCAGTTCTCTCCTTCTCTTGTCTGCATAACTTTTCTGCCGGATTGTGCTATCTTCAGACGTTCCCTGACAATCTGAACCTTTCGGACAGTTGCCTCAATCAAGTCGGGTCCACCCATTGGTTCTCCCCAACCTCTTCCCAACAAAGGGGTGATCTGCAACTCCTGCCATATAAGGCTTCAAATGGAGCCATTTTGATACTAGCCTGATAGCTGTTGTTATAAGCAAACTCCATCAAGTACAACTGATCATCCCATCGACCTTTGAAATCCAGCACCAGAGCACGAAGCATTCCTCCACAATTTGATTGGTCCTTTCAGTTTGTCCATCAGTCTGAGGATGGAAGGCAGTACTAAAGTTTAGTTTAGTACCCATTGCCGCTTGTAAACCCTTCCAGAAGTGTGAAGTAAATCTAGGGTCCCGATCTGATATTATGCTAGATGGACCCCATGCAGTCTAACTACTTCCTTAACATATAGAGCGGCCAACACATCCACTGACCATGTACTCTTGATCGGCAAGAAGTGAGCCGACTTAATCAATCGATCAACGATTACCCAAATTGCATCCATACCACCTCTAGTCTTGGGCAATCCCATGATAAAGTCCATACCGATACTATCCCACTTCCACTCCGGGATTTCTAGTGGTAGCAGTCCACCAGCTGTACGAAAGTGCTCGGCTTTGACTTTCATGCATTAAACAGTATGCCACATGATCGGCCACATCCCTCTTCTGTTTGGCCACCAATACGACCTTTTTAAATCTTGGTACATCTTTGTTGATCCTGGATGAATCGTATATTTGGACGGTGAGCTTCATTCAGTAACCTCTTCTTGAGTTCTTCATGATCAGGGACACATGTTCTACCTATGAATAATAATCTTCCCTCTGCTGATAGAGTAAAGTCGGGTCTTTGTTCTAGCTTCTCCCTGATCTGAACTAAAAATGGATCTTCTCCCTGTTTCTCCTTGATTTCGGTCAGTAGACCGGATTGTATCTGGAGATTGGAAATCATTACTTGTTTCTCCTTCTTTTCCATGTCTAAATTCAGACTTGCAAATGCTCCAGTAACTTCCATTCGCCCAGCATCATACTAGCTAGCACAGTTCCTGGTTGTCTACTTAGAGCGTCTGCCACTACATTGGCTTTCCCAGGGTGATATTGGATGGAAAAGTCAAAGTCCTTAAGATATTTGTGGAAATGGATTAATTTGAATCCTCACAAATCATTTTAAATTCTATTCATCATGTTTTCTCATATTCTCATGGATGCGTATTGCTAATCCAAATCCCGTCGAATGCTACGCGAGCGATAATGACGAGAGATGGAATTGCAATTGCATAGCGCAGGCGTGCCAG
>JACBKR010005840.1:0-16166 GCA_014218235.1 Colocasia esculenta | reverse complement strand
CGATGGCCTCTGGTTTATTCAGCACGGTCGGGGCGATGAGTGTGACTTGTGAAAACTAACGGAGTTCAATTCGACTCCCGGTTTGAGCTCAACGCTCAAATTCACAATAAGTAAGTTAGTTTAGTTTAAAAATGAAAAACTAGGTTTGGGGGTACAAAATTAGAAATACTCATCCGATTGGCCTCCGATTTTTTCAACATGGCCAGGGCGATGATTGTGACTTATGGAAATGACGGAGTTCAATTTAGACTCCCGGTTTGAGCTCGATGCTCAAATTTACATTAAGCAAGTAGTTTAGTTTAAAAATGAAAAACTTAGGTTTGGGGGCCCAAAATTAGAAATACTAATCCGATTGGCCTCTGGTTTGTTCCAACACGGTCGGGGCGATGGTTGTGACTTGTGGAAACTGACGGAGTTCAATTCAGACTCCCGGTTTGAGCTCGACGCTCAAATTCATCTTAAGCAAGTTAGTTTAGTTTAGAAATGAAGAACTTAGGTTTGGGGGTCCAAAATTAGAAATACTCATCTGATTGGCCTCCAGTTTGTTCCAGCACGGTCGGGGCGATAAGTGTGACTTGTGAAAACTAACGGAGTTCAATTCCGACTCCCGGTTTGAGCTCGACGCTCAAATTCACAATAAGCAAGTTAGTTTAGTTTAAAAATGAAAAACTTAGGTTTGGGGGTCCAAAATTAGAAATACTCATCTGATTGGCCTCCAATTTTTTCCAGCATGGCCAGGGCGATTATGTGACTTATGGAAACTAACAGAGTTCAATTTAGACTCCCGGTTTGAGCTCGACGCTCAATTTACATTAAGCAAGTTAGTTTAGTTTAAAAATGAAAAACATAGGTTTGGGGGTCCAAAATAGAAATACTAATCCGATTAGCCTCTGGTTTGTTCCAGCACGGTCGGGGCGATGGTTGTGACTTGTGGAAACTGACGGAGTTCAATTCAGACTCCCGGTTTAAGCTCGACGCTCAAATTCATCTTAAGTGTGACAAAATAGTGTGATCAAAATATTGACCGAAAGTGAGTGAAGAAAAATTCTATAAATTTAAAATTTTATTATATAATAGTATTCATTTAACTTATTATTGTATATATGTATTGTTCCTTCATCGGGTTGGCGTGGGAGGAGACGAGCACGAGGATGAGCACGGGGACGAGGATTCATGATTTTATTTCATTATTATTATTTTTGTGGACATTTATTATTGTTGTTGATATTTTATTATTGTGGTGTTGTGGATATTTTTATTATTATTGTGGACATTTTATTATTGTTATGTGTGGACATTTTTATATTGTCGTGGATATTTATTATTGTGTCTTGTGGACATTTTATTATTGTGGTGTTGTGAACATTTTTATTATTGTTGTCTTATAGACATTTATTATTGTTGTGGACATTGTTGTATTACACAGGTTTGTTGTTTACACATGTTATTTTGCTAAAATTATATGTATAAAAAATTTAATTAAAAAAATAGAGACCGATTAGTGACCGAAATAATTCAGTCCTGTTCGGTCCCTACAACAGCGATCGATTTGTGACTGAGACAAGTCTGTCGCTATCAGAGGACCGGCAGGGATCAGTCGCAATTCGGTCGCTATTTTAGGGATCCGAACAGTGACCAAATATTTCGGTCACTAATAGTGACTGATGGAATTCAGTCACTAATTCGGTCATAAATTAGTGACTGCTTTAGTGACAGAAAATGTCGGTCACTAATCGGTGACTATTTAGTGACCGAATAGTGACCGAATTTTCCAGTCGTTGATAACGACCTTCAACGACTGAAGGATTTCGGTGACTAATCGTTCACTAGACCGAATATTTCGGTCACAGATTTGTGACCAGAAATTCTTCACCGACAGTTTCGGTCTCTATTCGGTCACTATCAGTCTCTGGCACTTTTAGTGACCGAATAGTGACCGAATAGTGACCGAATAGAGATCGAAAATGTCAGTCTCTAAATGCGCTTTTTCTTGTAGTGTAAAGTGAGGTACTGGAAAAAAAAAAAAGGACTAGCTAGGAACCAGTGCGTCTACCGGTTGTTGCCCCGCTTACAGTTGGCAGTAAGACTAACCTACAGGGGGGGTGAATAGGTATCTAAAAAATTGAAATAACAATCACCACTTGAAAGTTCGATTAGTCTAAAAAGGCGTGTGCAAAGAAATTAAAGGCACAGAAGCAAGCACACAAACATAGAGATTTATCCTGATTCGGCCTTTCCAAATGGAAGTTCTACGTCTAGTCCCCAAGCAAACTCTTGGGATTTCACTAACCAAGGGTACAACCCCCTCTTTAGGACATACAACACCCAGCTCCTGCTGGTCTTCTCTCTTTCTCGGGCAAGAAGGCAGCCCAATGTTTCACCTTAGCTAGTGCTTTTACGAGCTCAGAAGCAACTCACTGGTACACACCCCAGTAGGTCTTCCCTTCTAATCAAGGGGGACACTGGTACAGACCCCAGATGGTCACCACCAGGCACAAGCTGATCTTCCCTTCTAATCAAGGGGAACACTGTGTACAATCCCACAGTTGGACGGAAACCACCAGCACCCCGCTGGCCTTCTCTTCACACAGGAAGAGGAACACTTCTGAATCCAGAAGCTAGGACCTGAAGCCCCTAGATCAAGCTCTATATAGACAATGAAATGCTTGATCTGAGACTAAGCCTAAGAAGGAAAGAGTTTACAGGACAAAACTCTCCTTAGGCTAAACCCCCAGTTCTCTCTTTCAAATACACAAAGACACACAGAGAGAGAATGAGTAAGGAGGAAGATGGCTTGAATGCTTCAGCTTGAATAGGCAGGAGCTCCCTTACTTTCTAGCTTGAGTGTGTATAAAGTTGGATGCTCACTAGATGTACACTCTTTGAATGATCTTCAGGTTCGCTCTCTGTTCGCTTTTCTTCTACTTTCTCTTCTCCCTTTATGGAGTAGCTAGAAGAGATTCGTGATAGATGGTCATTGGAGTTCTCTGATCCGTTGCTCATCTTCTTCTTCATCTTTTTTCCTTTAAGACTAACGGCTTTCTCTTGTGCCTACTAGCTACTTGGAATGGGAGAGGATGATCCAGATGGTGCACACTTCCAAGGATGCCAGCAGCAGGTCCAAGATGTTGACTCTGTGTAGAGGTGGACCTTCAGACATTAAATGCAAGGCAAATGATCAGACTCGTGAAGTCTTTTGTCAAATGGTTCATACCTCTTTTGCCTTCTGCTAATGTTTTCTTGCTGACAGCTTTCTGTAAGACCTTTTTATCTGTCAGAGAAATGACAATATAAGAGTTAGATTTTCATTTGAATTCTCATTGGGCGCCAAAGGTATTTTGAAATATTTGAAGTGAGAGGGAATCGATGTCTTAAGGTAGTCGATGTTTAAGTTAAAAGACAATCGATGTTCAAATAGAGTTGATGTTTAAACGTAATCGATGTTCAAAGAGAGTTGATGTTTAAACGTAATCAAGTTTCAATGTAATTCATGTATGAATGTAATCGATGTTGAAATTGAAGTTGATGATAAATGAAGTCGATGTTCTAAATGAATCAATGTTTAAATAAAATCGATGTTAAACCAAAATTGATGTTTAAATGAAATCGATGTTGAACTGAAATCGATGTTTGAATGAAATCGATGTTCTGAGTGAATCGATGTTTTAGTGAAATTGATGTTCTGAAGTCGATATTCTAAACGAAATCGATGTGGACTTTAAAACAGTAATCGTTGTGAGCTTACAACAGTAGTCGATGTGGTCTTAAGCAAATCATGAAACAATAGTGCCATAGTATGTTGTATTTTCGAGGAAAAAACATGATATTAAATATATTCAAGATATTTAAGTTAATCATGAGTTTGTTATCACCAAAATAAAGGATATAATATAAGAGTGATTCAACACCGGTGTCCGTCCCCCAACCAAGAGCACGCTACAAGCGACTAAGAACAATACAACCAACAAGCCACTGTCCTATTATCGTCTTTCCCTCAACCGGACGTACAACTCAAACTACGTAGTGAGAGTGTAAGACCCGGGTCCCGGCTTCGTCTGGTGTCGTGGGATGACTGGCCACTGACGCATTCAGGTTGGGTGATGCGTTGGTGTCGCGTCGGGGGGTGCCTGACGACAGTCATCCTTGTCGCGGTGAGTCTGTGCGCCGCGTTCTTGTCGCGCCCTGGTTGTCGTCGCGTTCTGGTCGCGACCGGTCAACGGGCCACGACAGTGTTTTGTCGTGTTGCGATGACCGGTCGTCTGACGCCTGTCTGAAGTGGCAGACGTGTCAGTACGGCTTGTCGGGTGTCGCGGCGCTGTGGGGAGCGTTAGTGTCGCGGTCGGTAGGCCCGTCGCGTTAAGGTCTGTAACGCGGCGGGGCGGGCGACGCGTGTTGGGTGCCGGGCGCTGAAGGCGCAAGCCGGCTACCCTTTTCCCTTTTCCCTCTTTCTCCCCTCCCTCTCCTCCGGCGGTGGGGAGGCTCTCCTCCGGCGATCGGGCGTGGTGGAGACCGGCGGTCATGCGGAGTGGCGGAGCGGAGGTGCGTGCGTGGAGCGAGGAGGAGGTGGCCAACCGTCGTGAAGGGCCCCTCGTGGGTTCGTCTTCGTAAAAGGTAGGGATTTCTTGTGCCCTTCCCAATCCGGGTGGATCGAGAGTCCTTGGGGGTTCGTAGATAGTCTTACAGCTTTCCCATGCTCCCCTCCCCCGTGTGTGCATGTTGTATGGTTTGTGGGCAGCCAGGGATTGAGGATCCCGCAGTTGCCTCCTGGCTGATGTCGCGGCCGTGCGACGCACTGCAACATCAGCAGAGACGTCGCCCCGGGTCGGGCGCGACCTATCGCGGCGCGCTGGGCGACGCCGCGATAAGGGTCGCTGTCGCGACCTGTTTCCCGTCGCGACAGGGGAGGCTATCGCGACGCGCCAACCCGTCGCGTCAGGGTTGCTGTTGCGGTGCCTTCCATGTCGCGATGGTATTGTGACGGTCTGCGGGGGCGTGACAGTGCCTGTGGGTGCCTCGGGTGGTTTCTGTGGTCCGGTTGTGTGTCGGCGTGTGCCCCAGGGCAGGCTTTGCCCTTAGGACCTTCTGGTAGGGAATGCGGCAGGTTGCCTCCCTGCATTCAGTGACTGAAGGTGACACCTTCGTGGCCGCGTCCTGGAAATGGCGCCAGGAGGGTCGCGTCTGTCTAACAATCGATTGTCTGGACATCGATTGTTAGCAGAGCGACAGGCTTTCTGTACTTATGGTAGTGCTCCGAGGTTTTGGCTCCCTCGTGCGTGTTTGCTTGGCCGACGACCCTTTGAGGGTCTGTGCGTGCCTCTCGCTTGACTAGGCTCGTCGTGTGCTACGAGCCAGCAGTTCGGCGTAGTTCTGTGGTGGTTGCCCCGCCAGTTCTCTTTCGCCCGGTGCTCTGCACTTGAGGGCTTGTCCCATTTAGAGGTTGTCTCTGTTTCCTGGGACCCCCATCCTCGGGAGCCTGTTGAGGGAGTACTCCGGACTACGAGTGTGCTCGAGTTGGCAGCCCACGTGAGCGGACTCTGAGCTGAGGGGAAAATGAGGTTTGGGCAGCGGCGATGAGTCGTTTGTAGAGCTCTCTTGTCTCGGTCTGAGACGTCGAGGTGTTTGGAGTTCCTGACGCAGACTAGACAGTCCTTGTCTCACTGCCTCTCTCTGCGTTGGTTCCGAGCCACGTAGTGGTGCTAGGCGTGAGGCCGCAGCTTGGCCAGGCTGCGGTTGTTGCGTGTGTCTTGGCGGCTCTGTCTCGCCCTTCGCGGGGGCGAAGGTAGGAGCTAGGCTAGCGAGGAGAGGCTCGGACGGCGCGTCCCCCTCTTAGATGCTAGCGGCGGTGGCTTGGGTTGTTGTTTGGTGACGGCGTTTCCTCACGACGTTTCTAAGTGTTACCCGTACCCTAGCTTGCACGGTGGTCATAGCCTAGCCGTGCCTCGTTTCCGTGGGCATCGTTAGTCTAGCCTTGTGCAGACCAGTGCTTTTAGTTGTTCTCGCTTTGGTGTCCTCTTGGCTTCGCAGTTCCGTTCCCGGGTGCCAGTCCGTGGTGGCACCAGCGTGTGTGGTTCCCAACCTCGTGGCGTGTCAGGGCCGGAGTGGTTCTGCGTGTGGGCCCTCAACCCGTGGAGGTCTGAGGTGGCCGGCTTGTGGTGAGACGCGTTCTCACTTGGTTGTTGCGTAGTCTCGGTGGTGTGCCAAGCATGCTTACGTTGTGTGTCCGACTCCGTTGGTTTATGCGGGAGTCGGTGTGGTGGCTCGACCTCGTTGGTGGTCGTGGCGTTGCGCTGTTCTGTTCCGCTGCTTAGTAGTACCCTGCTGTAGGTGTTACTCGCTTTATAGCTTTCTAGGGTAGTTTCCTATTTCGGAGTTCCTGCTGCTCTGGTCGGTGAGGGACTGGTAATCCTACTGGGCCTTGTTCGCGAGGCTCACCCCCCTACTTCCTTCAGCTAGGGGCTCGTCGTCGCGGAGCTCGGTGTCGGACGAGTTGCGGAGGCGTTCGTGGCACAGTGTGTTGTCAGCAGCAGTGAGAGCGAGCGTTGAGAGCTCTTGTAGCGAGTGAGCCGAGAGCTGTGTTTGCAAGTCCTCGAGGTATGCCCTTAAGGACTGCACCTTTTTCTTGTACCTGTGCTTTTGCTTGGGACGCGTTGTACAACCCTTTTGTATAATGTACAGATTGTGATAGTTATTGGAATTCAGTACATATCTCACTAGACTTTTTACTTCTAACCCTTCCGGATCTCCGGATCCTGGGTGGCGACGCGAATTTCGGGCCCTGGGGGGGGTCCGGTAGGTCGGGTCGTTACAGTTGGTATAGAGAGAGGAGTCTACTGAGATTTGTAAGGAATTGATAACTATAGCTGTCCCAAAAGAAGGTACTAGTGCGCTGCTGACACCGTCCGATAGTGTTAGGTTGTGCCTTTGATGTTTTGCAGGGTGTGTGGCTTTCCTGCAAGTTCTGTGCGCGTGCTCCAAGTTGCAGTTGTTGCTGTGCCGTGTGCGTGATGAGTGTGGTCGCTCGGCGTGTTCGTGCCGTAGTGGCGCGGGGGGCGCTAGACTCGTGGCAGTGGTCTTTTCCGTATGGAGGACATCTGCAGGAAAGGCCAGGTGCGGTGCTCCTGGTCGTCTCCGACATTTGGGGTGTGGCGTGCCGCTGAGGCTGAGAGAGATGCGTGTGTTGGGGCCTTCACCGGTGCAGAGTTGTGGTCTGTGGAACCGGTGGAAGGTGTCTCTGCTTGTTGGCTGCCCCTTTGTTGTTGGGGTGTGTGTTGTCGTTGTTGTGTATTTTGGCCTCGTGTGCCTGTGCGCCGTGTGCGCTGTGCTGGGACGCCGAGTGAGCAGGTGCTTTGTGTGCCGTGTTGCACCGCTAGTTGAGCGTTGCGACACCGTCTGTGGTTGTTGTCAGCCTGGCGCTGGCTGGTTGTGAACTCTAGTGAGGTGCTCCTGGAGTTCTTCTCTGTGGTTCTGGTGGTAATGAGGTTTCCCCAGAGCTGTGATGTGTGCGTTTCTGGTTGCTGTTGCGTTGCCCTTAGGCTGAGGTGCATCGCTGGTTGCCCTGTGTTCTGGTGAGGTTCCAGAACCGTTTGCTGTTGTCCTGGTGAGGGTTTCTCTCAGGACCGTTTCGCGCTCGTTTCTGTTGTTGCTGTGCTACCTTAGAGTCTGAGGTATGCTGCTTCTGTTGGTTTGGCTGGTGCGTTCTGGAGGTGTTCTCAGAGCGGTGCCTGGTGGTTCTGGTGGAGGTTCTCCAAGGACCGGTTGTGTTGCTCTGCAGTTCTGCTTGTTGCAGTGTTCTCTCGATGGTCCGTGTCGTTGGGTTGTGCATCCTGGTGAAGGTTCTTCCCAGGATCGCCCTTTGTCGCTTCTGGTGGAAGTTCTCCTAGGAGTGCTCTGTGTTTGTTTCGGGCCACTGTTGTGTTGCCCCTGCGGTTTGAAGTGTGCCGTTTGGTTGAGCTGCGTCCTGGTGTGGTTCTCCCAGGATGGCTTTTGGCGCTTTGGGTGGAGGTTCTCCCCCAGGGCTGCTTCGCGTGGTTTTGGTTGTCGCTGCTCTCTCGGTGGAGAGATCTGTCGCTTTGACGGTTGGACTGTCTGTGTTACTCTACTTGGGCGTTGTCGGTCAAAGTGTTGTGCGCTGACCGTGCGTCTGGCGCTGCGTTGGCCAGCTGGTCTTGTTAGTCTTTTCCAAGTGTTCTTGGCCGTGCCGGTGGATCTGTGTGTCCCCGGGGTGCTGGCGGTCGGCTTCGTTTTCGGTGTGCACGGCGTTGCTCTCGCAGATGGTGGTCTGGTGAGTGCCATAGGTGCTGGCTGGCTGTGCTTCTTGTGGAAGCACCAGTCTTGCGTTGTGGTTTGCCTCTCGCGCGTGGAAGAGGACCGTTGCGGTGCGTGTCTCCTTCCTTGTTTTCCATTGGCTGCTCGAGGTGGTGAGCTCCACTGTGGCTGTGCCGGGGTGCGCATCGTTGCGACCTTTCGGGGGAGTTATCTTCCCTTGAGTTGTAACATCGTGAGTTTTCCGGATCCCCGTGGATCCAGGTTTAGCGGGTTTGGTGGCCAATGTGAGGCCCATTAGTGTTGTGGAATTTCTTACTAGATCCGTACCGGGTTTGGTTTGGGTCCGTGTTGGTGTTCAGCTTGCTTGGCACAGTGTGTTGGCGTCCAGGGGGTGACGTCGATGTGTGTTGGCGGCAGTGGTGTGCCGTTAACATGTGTGTTAAGTCCATCGATGAGGACGTTGACTGTGAACTTGGCGTCAATCTTTGTGGACGTCTAGTTGTGGCGGTCTGGTAAAACGGCCAAAGGGTTGACGTTAACCTGAATGCCTGTTTTTATGGCAGACCCGAGCTCTGTTTTCCTCCTCTTTCTCCCTTCCTCTTCCCCCACCTTCCCCTGGCTTCTTCGCGAGTTCTGACGGTCGGCGGGAGCTCGTGGGAGGCCGTGGTGCGCGTGGTAGCGACAGATCGGGCGGGGAATGACGGATTGGAGCGCGGTGTTCGTGGGACGTTTCTCGGTTTTCGGCGTGATTCGAGGTTCTTCAGAATTTAATTGCGTTTCTGAGGTAGGGGTCGAGCCCTGTTAGCTTGATAGAAACATTAAAACACGACTTAATCACTTGAACCAGCATTTTTATTATTTTCGGATCAAGTCGTACCATGTGGGGTTAATGGGTGGTTTGAGTAATTTAGTGAACGAAGCATGCTGTGCTAGGTTGTTTTGGTTCAAACATGTTTAAAGAAACCGTTCAGTACTTCTTGTAATTTAACGGTTGGAAAACCTGTAGAGCTGGATTAGGGTTTCTGCAGGGTTTAGGCCGGAGAACTTGGCGTCAAGATCGCTTGCCGCCAAGCTCACCAGCCGGGATATAGACGGCTAGATCGCTTGCCGTTTACTTCCTTCAAGCGGCAGTCGATGTTGCCGCCAACCTGTGCATGTATCCATGCAGTGTTGTTACGTAGTTTTCCTGGTTATGAATATTGTGTGATTGTGTGTGCATGGCGATGACCGGTGAGAGCCAGTGCACTTGGTATGCTTATAACTGCTCATGTAATGGGCAAGTTTTACATGAATGATGTGTGATGTGCGCAATTGCTTTACGTGGTATGTGTGGTGCGTTGGCACCCGTGGCACTCTTGGAGTGCGTTGTCCATGTGTTGGACATGTGGTTTACGTGAAGACGTGTGGTACACCATCCAGGGTGTAATATACACGTACTGTCTACGTGGTTTGAGTGTGTGTTTACTACACACTTTGTTGTAATGTAATTCTTATGATTTATCATAGTAACTGGGCAGTGAGGTTCCTGTATGAGCCTAGCCATGACTTTGTGGTGTTTGGCAATGAAGGTCCATACCGACCTAGCCCTGGTCCGTTGCTATCTTTCGAATAATATTATATGGATTTTTGAAGTAAGTAAATGGTGTGTTGTTACGAAGGTCATCTCATGACCGATGATAGGCCAAATATGATTGGCTATCGTGATTTATATATGTGTTAGTGTGAGTTAGCTTGGAGGTTACAAGATGACCAATGATAGGCAAGTTAGTGATTCAGGTATGTGTTGGTGTGGGATAGCTTTGGGGTCACACGGTGACCGATGTTAAGCTAATCCTAACACTTGTATATTGTGAATTATAAGTAAAGGCTATATGTGTAAGTATCGTGGTTTGTGCTAGCCGAGTGTGGTGGCGGCGCCTATTCCGGAATGCCTCTCTAGTCGGGTACCCCAGGTTCTTTGTGAGCCAGGCACGTGTGGTTGTGCTCGGGGTTTTGTCCCGGTACTTGTGTTGTACCATTGAGGTCTGTGTCGTCTTCCTGGACACCCTCACTCCTGAGTTTGAGTTGTACGTCCGGCTGAGGGAAAGACAGCAGTGGGGCAGCGACTTCCCAGAGTTTGTTCTTTTGTCGCTTGTAGCGCGCTCGTAGTTGGGGGTACGGACACCAGTAGTCGACACTGGTCCCCAGCTAGTCCTGTTTTCCAGTGCCTCACTTTAGAGTGCTCCGGCCAGAGACTCTAGAGGTGCCAGGCATGGGCCTGCAGTTGTGTGTCTGCAGGTGTGGTGTTGGTTGGTCTCCACAATTGTTTGACTTCTTCCTAATGGAGCGGCAGTTGGACCTTCGTCCGTGACTGCGAGACTGAGAGGTAGTTCTTGTTTTGTGTTGTCCGGGTTGGATATTGGCCTGATCATCCAGTAGTCCGTTCCCGTGTGTGGTGGCGTCATTCTTTCTGACTCGTGCTTTGCCAGTGACTGTGGTTTGTGAGTTTGTGACTCGTGGTCGAGGTTTGACTTGTTCGAGATGTGCCCTGGTGTTGGCACAATGTGACTCAGTTGGGTTGTGTGACTCGTCGATTAAGGTTTCACCTGTAATATTGTGCCTAATTAAGGTATAATATAATTATGGTTCAGTGTGGTGTTATAACCTACTTGTACCCTTGTTCGGGGTTTTGTGTGTGGGTACCTCAGAGTAGCAGGTACTTGTTCCCTTCGTGGGTTACTTTGTAGTTTTGTGGTGGTACATTGTGTACCAACCTTTCCGGGTACTTGTGTGTTGTGGAGGTCTTGTGGTTTGACCTGCCACTTGTTGTATCCTAACTGTTTTAAGTAGATCTTTGTTTATATTTATGGATTAGTTTGTGATTATTAATTATGTTACCTTTAGGGTATTTTGCCGATGAGGCTTAGGGCCTAGCATATTGTGGTTTAGTGAGCTATGCTCGTGGAGGCCATGTGAGACCTTCCACAGTTTGAGTTTTTACTCATCTTAGGTATGATTCCAATTATAGTTTTAGTGTGTTGTGATTGGCTTCGTGGTAGCCCCATTCCTGAGCCATGACTTGTTGAGGCTCACTCCCCTACAGTTCTTTTCAGGGCTTGCCGTGTGTTTGGCTTGCAGCGGTGTTGTGACAGACTTGTACCACCAGCAGTTGTGTGTATGTTAGCTGTTGTGAGCTGTGCTTCCTCGGGGTATGCCCCAGGTAGTGTGTACTCTCTTAATTGGACATGTATTAATGTAATGGGACAGTTGTACAAATTTGTGAATAGATATGAGCACCTGTACTTTCTTGTGTCTTATATTCTTGTGGTTTGTCTTTTTGTACTCTTACTGGACTCGTGTGTGAGATATCCCTTGCGACACTTCGGTGCGTTCGCGGGAGGCGGATTGGATATGGAGCCTTAATGGGCATAAATACCCCGGTCCGTTACAAGTTGGTATCAGAGCAGTGTCCAGTTAGAATATGAAAAGACACTGAAAGTACAATGTCCAATACATGGATTAATGTCCACTGCTAGTAGTAAGTCTGTGGTTTTGTGGATATGAAGTAGTTTTTACGTGAGCTTTTGGCACGTAAACCGTGAGTTTTTGTTTGTTAGATTGGTAATTATGAGCAGCTTTTGTGCCATAATGTGGATAGTGGCATAAGTTGTGTGGTAGCATTCTGGCACTAGTGCAGTTAAAGCAGTTAAAGTATAGTATTTAAAATTTTTCAGTTGCAGAGATTAGAGAAGAAGGTAAAGTAGTGCTTTGAGATATGTTAATAAGTGCAGAGTTAGCAGAGACAAGCATAGAGTATTTCTATGATAAATCAGTTTGGTTATTAAGATTTGCAATTAAAAGAATTGAAGAGATCAGCAAGATTGGCTATGGAATTCAGTAAATAAGTTATAATGAGACAGAAAGTTGGCAGAGACAGGTGCATGGTAACAAGGTGATAAGGAACATGTCAGTTTGTGTGATAAGTTGCAGTTGAGAACCTCAATAGAGGTATTGTGGCATTAGAGACTTGAGTCAGATGATATTAAGAAACAATGTGTATAAGAATGTAATTAGTGTTATGAAGAGTTTGATATGATCAAGAAGGCAGACCAGCTTTAAAGAGGTATCAGTACATATAAGAGCAGTGATTTATGGCAGATAGATTAATATGCTCGAGATCAGAAATCTGAGAAAAATATTGTTATGAAATATGATGATAGCAGAAGGAAGTGTGATATGAGATTTGTATAAATATGTATTGAAAGGATTAGTTGAATAAAGAAAGAGAGAAAATAAGGATTAATGCAATAAAGATTTGGAATTTGCACAAGGGGAAATTTAGTTGATGATTGGCACTTTAGATAAAGAAAAGATATGGATTAGAGAAATGAAGAATTTAGCAATGATGAAGTGAATAAGGTCAGATGAGTCAGGAAATGTCAGTTAGAGTTGCATATTGGTGCAAAGAAATGATTTAATTGAGCAGAAAGGAATTGTTATTAAAATATTTCAGGATTTAAATGCTGGAGCAGATTGATTAAGAATATTCGGAAAGTTTATGCCCCAGAATTATGGGAATTAGCCAGAGAATGTCAGTAAAGCAGAAAGATATATGAAAAGCGCAATATGTCAATAGTGATTTGGCAGATCAGAAATTGCAGTAATTTCTTTCAGGAATTAATTGAATGGGATGATTTGAGAAGTTTGAAGTCAGAAGAAGCAATTGAAAGTAATATTGTGAGCAGAAATTGTGAAATATTTTGTACAAGTGTTCAATGTGATCAGAGTAGCGCAGCGGAAGCAGAAGCAAGAAAGATTTAATATTCATAAATTGTTCAAGCTTTGCTGAGATAAGAAGAAAGTGTAAAGTTTTGCGCAGTGGAATAAAGAAACAGGGTTTATTATGATTTTTTTAATCAGAAATTGGCTTTAAATAGTATGAGCAGAATAATATGAAAGAGCAGGAAATTCAAAGATAGTGATTGGTTTTCTTTGAAGAGGTGTCAGTTGCGAATGTAATTCAGATGAGGCAGGATAATAGTTGCAGTGATAAATAGAAAAAGGAAATGGCACCGGAAAGTTTGATAATTTGGAAAGATTATGGTATGAAAGAATAACAGTATAGTATTTGAAAGATAACGGTCTCGAAAGAAATGTTGCAAACAGCCCAGAAATTGTGGAAGCAGGTTCAGTCCAAGGAGATAAAGCGATTTGGCAAAGAAGGATCGCCTACGGTTAAAAGCTAAAGAAAGGCAATGAATTGACGGAACAGAGTAATTGTGAGATGAATTGAAAGGCCGAAGCAAGAAAGAGTATCCTACTTGTTTTGTGTTTGACTTTATTGTTTTTAGGTGATAATTGGTTTATCGTAGTTTGCTTTGAATGTCGAGACGACATTTGTTTTTAGGTGATAATAATGTAACGTCGCGCGTTTTCCGGATCCCCGTGGATCCAGGTTTAGCGGGTTTGGTGGCCAATGTGAGGCCCATTAGTGTTGTGTGTTTCTTACTAGATCCTTACCGGGTTTGGTTTGGGTCCGTGTTGGTGTTCAGCTTGCTGGACACAGTTGTTGTGGAGTCCAGTGGGTGACGTCGATTGTGTGTTGGCGGCAGTGGTGTGCCGTTAACATGGTGTTAACGTCCATCGATGAGGACGTTGACTGTTGAACTTGGCGTCAAGCTTTGTGGACGTCTAGTTGTGGCGGTCTGGTTAAACGGCCAAAGGGTTGACGTTAACCTGACATGCCTGTCTTTTTATGGCAGACCCGAGCTCTGTTTCTTCCTCTCTTTCTCCCTTCCTCTTCCCCCACCTTCACCCTTGAGCTTCTTCGCGAGTTCTGACGGTCGGCGGGAGCTCGTGGGAAGGCCGTGGTGCGCGTGGTAGCAGCAGATCGAGCGGGAATGACGGATTGGAGCGCGGTGTTCGTGGGACGTTTCTCGAGTTTCGGCGTGATTCGAGGTTCTTCGGGAATTTAATTGCGTTTCTGAGGTAGGAGTCGAGCCCTGTTAGCTTGATAGAAACATTAAAACACGACTTAATCACTTGAACCAGCATTTTTATTGTATTTTCGGATCAAGTCGTACCATGTGGGTTAATGGGTGGTTTGAGTAATTTAGTGAACGAAGCATGCTGTGCTAGGTTGTTTTGGGTTCAAACATGTTTAAAGAACCGTTTCAGTACATTTTCTTGTAATTTTAACGGTTGGAAACCCTGTAGAGCTGGATTAGGTTTCTGCAGGGTTTTAGGCCGAGAACTTGGCGTCAAGATCGCTTGCCGCCAAGCTCACCAGCCGGATATAACGGCTAGATCGCTTGCCGTTACTTCCTTCAAGCGGCAGTCGATGTTGCCGCCAACCTGTGCATGTATCCATGCAGTGTTTGTTTACGTAGTTTTCCTGGTTATGATATTGTGTGATTGTGTGTGCATGGCGATGACCGGTGAGAGCCAGTGCACTTGGTATGCTCTATACTGCTCATGTAATGGGCAAGTTTTACATGAATGATGTGTGATGTGCGCAATTGCTTTACGTGGTATGTGTGGTGCGTTGGCACCCGTGGCACTCTTGGAGTGCGTTGTCCATGTGTTGGACATGTGGTTTCGTGGAAGACGTGTGGTACACCATCCAGGTGTAATATACACGTACTGTCTACGTGGTTTGAGTGTGTGTTTACTACACACTTTGTTGTAATGTAATTCTTATGATTTATCATAGTAACTGGGCATGAGGTTCCTGTGTGAGCCTAGCCATGACTTTGTGGTGTTTGGGCAATGAAGGTCTATACCGACCTAGCCCTGGTCCGTTGCTGTCTTTCGAATAATATTATATGGATTTTTGAAGTAAGTAAATGGTGTGTTGTTACGAAGGTCATCTCATGACCGATGATAGGCCAAATCTGATTGGCTATCGTGATTTATATATGTGTTAGTGTGAGTTAGCTTGGAGGTTACAAGATGACCAATGATAGGCAAGTTAGTGATTCAGGTATGTGTTGGTGTGGGATAGCTTTGGGGTCACACGGTGACCGATGTTAAGCTAATCCTAACACTTGTATATTGTGAATTATAAGTAAAGGCTATATGTGTAAGTATCGTGGTTTGTGCTAGCCGAGTGTGGTGATCCGGCGCCTATTCCGGAATGCCTCTCTAGTCGGGTACCCCAGGTTCTTTGTGAGCCAGGCACGTGTGTTTGTTGTGCTCGGGGTTTTGTCCCGGTACTTGTTTGTACCGTTGAGGTCTGTGTCGTCTTCCTGGACACCCTCACTCCTGAGTTTGAGTTGTACGTCCGGTTGAGGGAAAGACGGCAGTGGCAGCAGACCCTTTCCCAGAGTTTGTTCTTTTGTCGCTTGTAGCGCGCTCGTAGTTGGGGGTACGGACAACCAGTAGTCGACACTGGTCCCCAGCTAGTCCTGTTTTCCAGTGCCTCACTTTAGAGTGCTCCGGCCAGAGACTCTAGAGGTGTCAGCATGGCCTACAGTTGTGTGTCTGCAGGTGTGGTGTTGTTTGGTCTCCACAGTTATTTGACTTCTTCCTAGTGAGCGGCAGTTGGACCTTTCGTCCGTGACTGCGAGACTGAGAGGTAGTTCTTGTGTTGTGTTGTCCGGGTTGGATATTGGCCTGATCAGCCAGTAGTCCGTTCCGTGTGGTGGCGTCGTTCTTTCTGACTCGTGCTTTGCCAGTGACTGTGGTTTGTGAGCTTGTGACTCGTGGTCGAGGTTTGACTTGTTCGAGATGTGCCCTGGTGTTGGCACAGTTGTGACTCAGTTGTGGTTTATGTGACTCGTCGATTAAGGTTTTCACCTGTATAATTGTGCCTAATTAAAGGTATAATAATTATGGTTCAGTGTGGTGTTTATCACCTACTTGTACCCTTGTTCGGGTGTTTGTTTTGGTACCTCAGAGTACAGGTACGTGTTCCCTTCGAG
>JACBKR010005839.1:0-16004 GCA_014218235.1 Colocasia esculenta | reverse complement strand
CGTACCGGTATGAAGAGGGTCGTCGCAGAGATTGGTATCAGAGCGACCGGTTGAGATTGCACATGAATATATTAAGTCATCATCCCGTTACATGCTAAGTCTACTAGGAATGTCCACATGCGTAGAAATCATTAATAATGAGTGAAAATAGATAAGAAAATGGTTAGGAAATAAATTAATGTTGCTCTAATGGTGACTGAAATTTATTGCAGCCATGGCTTCGAGAGGTAGGCGTGGCGGAGCGCTGGCCCGTGAGGACGAGCCGAGACGTGAGGAGCGAGCGGGGCAGCAGGCCCCGGCCTGCAGGGTCCTGTACTTCCCCCACCGCCGCCTGTGGATTATGGAGTGTTCATGCAAGGTTTGGTGCAGGCCATGCAGACGCAGGCCCACACCCAGGCTGCACTCCAGGCTCAGTTGGAGGCTCATATTAGCATAATTAACTCAAGAGTAGCCTGTTTTATTTAATTTGTGATGTTATGTTATATTATTTATTGTTGGGTGTAGCAGGCTCAAGTTCCAGCTCAAGACTATGGTGGACCTTCCATCATGGAAAGATTCAAGAGGATGCTGCCACCCTCTTTAAGGGGGAGAACGATCCGTTACTAGCTGAGAGTTGGATGAGGGAGATTGAAAAGATCTTCCAGCTATAAGGTGTGCGGATGAGGATAAGGTTACCTTAGCCACCTATATGCTTCAGTATGTGTTAGTTTTGTATGTTTGTATGTTCTATTAAGTTAGATTTGTTTAGAAGGTGCTTATGAACGGTGTACTGCAGGAAAGAGCTGATGTATGGTGGGCTTCATTACTACGTAGATGGTTTGAGGACGGCGCAGTTTTGATGTTGCTTGGGACGAGTTCGTGAGGCTCTTTCGGGCCAAGTTCGTCCCCGAGCATATTCAAGATCGGATGGAGCAGGAGTTCCTCTCTTTGACTCAAGGCTCCATGACCGTGCTAGAGTATGAGGCAAGGTTTGCAGAACTATCTAAGTATGCACCTCACGTTGTGGCTGATGAGCGCAGAAAGGCGAAGAAGTTTGTGATGGGACTCAAACCATCACTGAGGACGAGGCTAGTGGCATTCGACCATCTAGCACGCGAGGACGCCGAGCAGGCGGAGCATGTCACCGAAGGTACGATTCTTCTCCTAGGTGTGCACGCTCGTGTTTTGTTTGACACGGGTGCCACTCACTCGTTCATTTCCGAGCGGTTTGCTAGACAGTTAGCCCGAGAGTCAGGCATAGAGTATGAGGATTTACAGGTCCCTTTGTCTGTGCACACCCCTGCGGGTACGGTATCGACTAGGAAGTGCATTCCGTCGTTACCTGTGTGCATTGAGGATAAATCCAAGAAGGGTGTTTCTTCTTGCTAAAGATGAAGGACTATGATGCTATTCTTGGTCTGGATTGGCTAGAGGAGCACTATGCATTAGTAGATTGTCGTGGAAAGAGGATTGTTTTCCGCATTCCTGGTGAGGATGAGTTCTCTCATCCCTTGCCAAGGAACTTGGCGGGAAAGTTGGTCATCTCTGCCATGAAGGCGATGCGCATGGTAAACAAGGTTGTGACGCTTTTCTTGCCAGCGTGGTTTAGTACCAGAGGCTGATGAGTCACCTACTCTTGCAGAGATCGAGGTAGTGCAGGATTTTCCAGACGTCTTCCTGATGATTTGTCTAGATTGCCACCGGATAGAGAGATAGAGTTTACCATAGAGTTGCTTCTGGGCACCTCTCCTATCTCGAAGGCTCCATATCGGATGGCACCTGCGGGTTAGCCGAGTTGAGGAGGCAGTTGCAAGAGTTGCTAGATAAGGGATTTATTTGCCCTAGTGTTTCCCCTTGGGGCGCGCCTGTATTATTCGTCAAGAAGAAAGATAGGTCACTTAGGTTATGCATTGACTACAAAAAGCTGAACCAAGTGACTGTGAAGAACAGGTATCCCTTACCTCTTATTGATGATTTTTGACCAGTTGCAAGATGCATCAGTCTTTTCTAAGATTGATTTGCGATCTGGTTATCATCAGTTGAGGATTCGGAGTGAGGATGTGTCCAAGACGGCATTCAGATCCTATTATGGACATTATGAGTCTTTGGTTCTTCCTTTCGGATTGACCAACACCCCTGCAGCGTTCATGGATCTCATGAACAGGGTGTTTAGGCCATATCTAGATAGCGTTGTTGTAGTGTTTATTGATGATATGCTTTCTACTCCTCGATGAGGCCACACACTGTCAGCATTTGAGGGTAGTATTAGAGGTTCTCCGTGAGCACAAGCTATATGCTAAGTTCAACAAGTGCAATTTCTGGTTGCGCGAGGTTCATTTTCTCGGGCATGTTATCTCCGGTGTTGGTGTTGCAGTTGATCCAGCAAAGGTCCAGGTAGTTATGGATTGGAGGATTCCCAAGACCCCTTCGGAGATTCGTAGTTTTCTGGGTTTGGCTGGTTACTATCGGCGATTCATCAAGGATTTTCATCCATCGCCGCCCCTTGACTCAGCTCACCAGAAAGGGAGTGAAGTTTGTCTGGTCCGAGAAGTGTGAGAGTAGTTTTCAATTGTTGAAGACTAAGCTCACGTCAGCTCCGATGTTAGTCTTGCCGAGCGGTGTGAGGGTTTTGCTATCTACACGGATGCGTCTCGGATTGGCTTAGGCTGTGTGCTAATGCAGCAAGGAAGGGTAGTGGCGTATGCTTCTCGTCATTTGAAGGAGCATGAGAAGAACTATCCGACTCATGATTGGAGCTCGCAGCAGTGGTTCATGCACTAAAGATCTGGAGGCACTATCTTTATGGGTCAGATTTGAGGTGTTTACCGACCACAAGAGCTTGAAGTATCTTTTTCCCAAAAGGAATTAAACCTGAGGTAGAGAAGATGGATTGAGTTCTTGAAGGACTATGACTTCGACCTTCAGTATCATCCTGGAAAGGCGAACGTCGTAGCGGATGCTCTGAGTAGAAAGAGACCATCTCTCCAGCAGGATTGGAAGATGTTGGAGGATGCGGCTTGCGTGTTGACTGAGTTAGAGCCATCGCTATGTCAGGCTTTTGTAGCTCAGTTATCCCTTAGGTCCTCGGTTTTGGATGAGGTGATCGAGCAATAGAAAGCCGACCCTAGACTCCTAGAGTTAGTGGGCAAGGCAGGCATTGCTCGTGATGAGACGGTGTGATCAGATTCCATCACCGTGTCTGTGTCCCTGACTTGGTAGATGTCCGTGAGCATGTGTTAGCGGAGGCTCATAGATCGCGATTCTTTATTCATCCAGGTAACACTAAGATGTACCAGGATTTGAAGAGGTCCTTTTGGTGGTCTGGCATGAAGAAGGACGTGGCGGATTATGTGTCTCGGTGTTTAGTATGCCAGCAAGTGAAGGCCGAGCGACAGTGACCATCCGGCCTTATGCAAAGGATGGAGAACCCAGTATGGAGGTGGGAAGCTATCACTATGGACTTTGTTTCGGGTTTGCCTCGATCTAGAAGGGGCAATGACTCGATTTGGGTAGTTGTAGATAGATTCTCGAAGACTGCGCATTTCTTGCCTATGAAGAAGAAGCAGTCGGTTGAGAGTTTAGCTAGATTGTATGTTAGTAGTGTGGTTAGATTGCATGGTGTGCCGAAGTCGATCATTTCAGATCGAGATCTGAGGTTTACTTCGAGGTTGTGGAAAGGTCTTCAGGGTGCATTAGGTTCGGAGCTGAAGCTCAGTTCGGCATTTCATCCCCAGACAGATGGACAGTCCGAAAGGACTATCCAGACGCTTGAGGATATGTTGAGATCATGTGTACTGGATTGGAAGGATAATTGGGAGCGTCATCTACCTCTAGTAGAGTTCGCATAAAACAACAGCTTTCATGCGAGTATTGGTATGGCTCCATTTGAGGCGTTGTATGGTAGGCCTTGCAGATCTCCTTTATGTTGGGAGGAGACCGGTGATAGGCAGATATCGGTCGGGAGTTAGTTCAGGAGACTTCGGATAAGGTCCAGCTTTTAGGAAGAGGCTTGTTGCGGCACAGGATGGGCAGAAGAGCTATGTCGATAACAGAAGGAAGGATTTGGAGCTCGAGGTGGGTGAGCATGTCTTCATGAAGATATCACCTACTCGAGGTGTCGTCAGGTTTGGCAGGCATAGTAAGCTGATCCCTAGATTCATTGGCCCGTATGAGATTCTCAGACGATTGGGCAGCGTGGCATATGAGCTATCTTTACCCCCAGCTTTAGCTAGTGTTCATCCCATTTTCCACGTTCTATGCTCAGAAGTATGTCCGAGATCCATCTCATGTGATTAGTCATGAGCCAGTGGAGATTCAGCCAGATTTGTCGTATGTGGAGCAACCAGTAGCTATTCTTGACCGGAAGGTTTAGCATCTCAGGAACAAGGGTATTGTGTCGGTGAAAGTTCTATGGCGGAACTTCTCGCGAGAGGAGGCTACTTGGGAGCTTGAGGATGCGATGAAGAAGAAGTATCCCCGTTTGTTTGAGTAGTTTGTTTTAAACTTTGAGGACGAAGTTTCTTAATGGGGAGAGGGTGGTAAGGCCCTCGAATTTTGTTGTATTACTTTATTATGTGTAAATAATTCATGCTTGTGTATGCATAGATGTACATATATACGTACGTATTAACTAGTTATACTTATGTGTGCATGTGTATAATAGTTGTAAATAGTGTATGAATTGCATGGTGGCAGTGTGTACATGATAGTATATGTATGGCAAGTATATATATGTATAAGTTAAGCATGGCTTCTGCATGTTTTAAGTTCTGGCCGAAGGGCCAAATTGGCGTCACATGGATGGACGTCCATGATGAGTCAGTGTCCACCTCGATGGACGCTAATACTTAAATAACGGCCATTGATGTGGACGTTAATATCTCTGACCTACATGCGTTGCAGACCCGAAATTTCGGGGGCAAGCAAGCCCAGCCATTGGGAGATGTCCCCAACGGCTATCAGGCCATCCCATCACCCCTCCGGGATATCCCAAGCCCCTTCTCCTATAAACCAAACCCCTTCTGCACCAGAAGAGCTCTCTTGACTCTTTGAACAGGGAGAGTAACACTAGCTCTAGACTGAAGGAAACCTGAAGTTTGCATGCTTTGATCCGGAAATTTGGTGCTCATCCGGCAGTCTACAGCAACTGGAAGCTAGCTGGAGCCTAGAGGAAGGCTTCCCCGACTCCAACCTGCTGTGGAGATCGACTAAGAACCCGAAGGAGTGGTGTTTTGGAGGCTTCTTGGGACTGCCCAAGGAGAGCTTCATTAACCTCTTTGATCCCCTTGAAGATTTATTTAGAGGCAAGTAACCCATACATTTCATCCATGTATGAGTCTAGTAGGATTTTACTATTTTTATAGATTTTCCTCGTGTCCTGGATTCTCACACTTCTCCTTCTTTGGAGCTCGGGTCTGTGTTTTGTTCAGACCTGAACTTGATGACATTCTCTTGCCGTTAAGATCTTTCAGACAGACTATGCCGTTAAGTTTTTCAGGATAGAACAGTGAGCTGTTCTCCCTTCTACATGATTTATTTCCGAAGTGTTTTCGCATGAGGATATAATGTAATCGTATATGTTATGTAAAATAGACAATGTGATGTGTGTGGAATTTTCTGTGCTTTTTGGTGAATGGCATGAATTGTTAGACTTATTGAAATACATGTTTGGAAATGGATTATGCATGTTTACCTATTGTCTACATGATCCCTGCGGAATCGAATGCCCTAAAATTTTCTAAACCATGTATATGCGTATCAGTCCATGCCCTGAAATTTTGAGAATTTTTCCATGATTGTGGGATTTACTGTAATTTCTGTTTTGGAAATAGAAGACATGTGTAGGATTTGTAAAGTTTACAGTAAATTGTGTGTTTTGCAATAAAACCGGGGAAAATTCCTGTGATGATGTGTATGTTAGGTTCAGGGTTGGAATGGTCAAACTAGATATTCATGTTATGTTCCATGACAAATTGAATTATGAATGGCTTGCAACTGAATGTTTTAATTTCTGTAAATGTAATATGACTAAGAAAAATCTGAAATTTGTATGCGAGGTCATGAACCTGCAATTAGTATGTGGTTAAAATTTCATGATAATTAGATAACTATAAGTGTATTATGAAATTTCCATGTGAAAATATGTGATAAATGCATGCTATCATGAATATGATTTGATGATGTGTTTGCCAACTGATTAATGTGAGCTACTGAATGTTTGATTTCTGTCAACAGTAGTATCATGATTAGGAAAATAGAGCCATGTGTATAAGTGAGAGAATGTAAAGACATGCGTAATATGTGTGTTAAAAATCGAATGTGTAATGTGTAAGACTGTGCCATGTGTGACACTGCTTCCATAGAGGGCCGTGGAACCGTACCATGGAAAAGTCCTATGGGAAGGTTCAATGTGTTAATATCCTAAGGGCATTAGGATGAAATCCTGGAGGTGGACAAGTACCACTGGTTAGGGTGGAGACTTGTTCTCCCGGTCTGCGCAGTCCAAGAGTCGTCACTATATTGCCTAGGTGACGTCTATGTGTATGTGTTATGTGATGTGTCCTTCTAATGGTGGTTTGGACTATGTGTCACGGCACTAAATTGTGAAATGTGAATGTGATTATGTGTAAATTGTGTAGTGTGAGAACGTGTAAATGTGCAATGTGTAAAAAGAGACTATGTGAATGAGTATTGTGTAAACATGTGAAACCATTATGTTAAATTGTGAAATTGTGGTCCATGATATGTTAATGTGAAATTATGTTATAACAGCAACCTAAAGGTGTTTATAAGAATGTTTTATATGTGTAAAATTGCGTAGAATCCATGCTAGGAGCATTTCTTGCATATGTGCGAACAATTCCATGTTTAATTGCTATCGTGTTGTAGTTAATCGGATTGTAGCTCTCATGCGATAGGATGTGAATTGCTAAATTATGTCAAAACAACAACCTTAATGTGTATGAAATGATAAATTGCATGTGCAAGAATGTGTAGAAACCATGATAGGAATATTTCCTTTTATGTAGGCAAGAATCCCATGGTGTTTGCTTCATGCTGTAGCTTGATTCGAAATATAGCTTTCATGTGATTGAATCAGTAGGCAGCATGCGATAGGATATTGATTTTGGAATGGCTTAAATCATGTACCATGTGTCTTAAATTTTGTAGAATTACCTTGATAGGTTGTCTTTATCAATGTCCAAGCATGCTATATATTTTGCTTTGCAAATTGGAATGAAATACCTACTGTGATATATGCATGTATGAGATGTGTGGTATTATTTGCTGAGTCTTTTAGACTCATTCCTTGCTTCGGCGTACAGGTTTAGTTGGTGACCCCACATCGTTAGAGGAGACCATGGAGAGTGACTCCAAGCGTGGCGAGTAGCATGGTGGAGTCGTCATCGTGACATTTTGCTTTCATTGTATGTAATGGAGACATTGTAATGAAACTATTATGTAATTGTGGTCAAGCTATGTAATCTGATTTTTAGCACTTTATTTACGTGGACTTTAGTTATCTTTGAATTGTCATTTGAAACATGTATGTTAAATGTGGATGATGAAATGAAGACAAGTAGTTCTTTTGTTTCCGCTACTCTGTATTTATATTTATGAGCATCTCAATCGTATGTTATTGTTGGGTAAATGTCCCACTATGATGACGTTCATTATACCGACGTGGATTGGTATAATCGTACAGGTATAAAGAGGGTCGTCGCAGCCACCTTGTTTATAGTCAGTGTCACACACAAAGGCATCTTCCTGACCTCAGGGGCGGCTAATTCACCGTCAGAAAAGGTAATGGTGGGCCCCCTATTCACAATAGAAAGTACAGATGGTAGATTGTCAGGATTCATGTCCTCACTGACCTGACCCTTTGCAGGAAGGCCCTTAGGGCATCTTGGTGAGTCTGTGACCTTTTGATTAGCTCTAATATGGAGATTTTGGCGGAGTTTTGATCCAATGTCTTAGAATGTCATATTGGGTTCCCGGGACCGGATCTATCTCTTCCATGTCTTACTGCTGCTGGGTGCTAGATGGATGTGCTGGTTGACCTGGCATGGGTACGGACGCATTAGGATACATCCGATGGAACATCCGCCCGCTCCGCAGGGCGAGGTTATGGTGGAGTGGAGGGAGTGAGGTGTCAAGGATGGAGGGATTGGCTAACAATGGCTCTGGCGTAGGGGAGAGAGAGATGTTGCTGGAGGAGGGTATAATGGGTGATATGACTGGGGAGTTATAGGACGGTGAGGTGATGGTGGCAATAGAGGGTGCGAAGGAGGGAGGCCCGATGGATGTAGGCGTGGTGGCAGGGGGTGTGATATCGGAGATAACCAGAAGCTGGCCCACTTCATGCTCATCGTCGAAGGCCCATTGAGCTTCTGGGGGTGGATGGTGGATGACTGGGTTAACATGCGCGGGTGGAGGAGGTGGTGGAGCTGGTTGAGGGTTTGGAGCGGGCTGGTGTTGTGGCATGGGGTTGAGGATTATGCCAAGGTCGTTTGCTGCTGCTGCGGCTGTTGTTGTTGTTGCTGTTGCTGATACTGTGGTTGGAAGGGCTAGAACTGCTGTTGTTGTTGTTGTTGTGGTTGTTGTTGTGGCTGCTGTCGCCTCTGCTGTTGTTGTTGTTGCCTCTGACCCTGTTGGTCTCTTAATGTCTGAATTAACCTCTTCATTTCTACCCAATCAATTTGGTTCTGCTCATGAAGGTCATATATCATGTCCCGGAACTGAAAACAATCCGACACATTGTGGCCCAGATGGCGATGGTAGACACAATACTTTGTTTGGTCCGCTGCCATATTCCAATTTCCCTTCTCAGGAGGGAGTCTAAGAGCATTGAGGGACATGAGGGCTGCAAAGACATCGGCTAATGACTCGGGTAGAGGTGGATATTGGGCTCTCTTGGGTCCATTGGGATTTCTAGGGGCAAAGCCATTTTGAGGTGGAGGGACCTGAGAGTATTGGCGCTGGTCTTGGGGAGGGTTCTGACCTTGAGGAGGTTGTTCTTTGTTGCTGTTCCATGGCTGCTGAGGTTGCTGGGTATACAGTGATCTACCTACCGGCCTTGGGGGTTACTGACTGCACCGACTTGCTCATTGGTTTGGATCCCCTCGGTAACTAGGCGTTGAGGCTTCTTGGCATAACGGGCTTTTGGGGTCTCAAACATGGAGTGTATAGGTGAGTCTTTAAGCTGAGTCTGAATGAAACGGGCTCGGCTATAAAGATGGTGCATGGTAGAAATGTCATTTATGGCCAATATGGCCCGGTAGGTCGGGGTAGCATTGGAGATCAACAATTTGACTTTCTCCTCTTCTGGCATAGGGCAACGAACCTTGGTAGCCAATGAACGCCACCGGTCAGCGTATGTTGAGAACTCTTCCTCAGGTTTCATTTGTTCGTCGACTAGATCAACAAAGGAATATTCGGGTCCGACCCGATCTTGGAATTGCTGCAAGAACCTCTCTTGGACAATCTGGAAATCTTCGGCTTCTTCAGGTGGCAGGGAATAAAACCATTCCAGAGCTGGACCATCCAAGGATTTTCTGAACAAGTATGCCATGAGATGGCGGTCATACTTGTGCGATGCTGACTCATAAACAAAATCCTTTAAATGAACATATGGGTCTCCTACCCCAGAGTATCGCCGGTAAATAGGGAGCTCTGACTGGGGTGGTACCCGGAGGTACTGGGATGATGGGAGGGTGATGTCGGCCACCTTGCGAGGGTCAATCTGTCTTCTGAGATCGTGAAGCTCCTTTTTCATGACAGCCCACTCCGCAAGGAAGTCGGAGGGGGCTTGGCATGATGCGTAGAGACAATGGAGCGGGTTGCTCGAAGGTGTGATTCCTCTCACGGGCAAGGGAGGCAGACTCGACCGTATAGTATACCGAGGTTGGAGGGGATCGAGGCCGAGCCTCTCGCACCGGAAGGTAGCTCGGTTCCGAGAAATGGATGGCCCGAGGACAGAGGGGTGTGGGGTCTGCCCCTGAAGAAGAGAGGTGGGGTGCTGAGGCAATATGGGCGGAGGAGACCGTCGGCTGAGCTGAGTTACGAGCAGAGGGAGACAAGGGTTGTTTGCCCTTGGCAGCAGCAATGAACTCTCGGACTTGATCTGGAGTTAGATGAGGAAGCAGCTGACTAAATTGGGAATGGGGGTCATCTTCCCTTGGAGGGGAAGGAGGACGGGAATGACCCCCAATGACAAAAGGAGCCTGAACATGCCCTGGGGGTATGGACGTTGAGGGTTGGGCCACATCCTCGAGGAGTCCAAGGGGCAAGGCATCATCAGTAAGGACACGAAACTGTTCCATGTCGAACAAAGGGTTATGATAGAGTACAAGGAAAGGAGGGGAATGACTCGATCTCCCTAGGCAACGACGCATGCACCCCCTTAACTGGAAAGGGGGGGATAGTGACAACACCTAGACTTTGACACAAACAAGAAAGACTGAGAGGAGAAGAAACGAACCGAAGCACTCAAGTTATCATGATTAATGCGCAAATTTGTTAGAGTTCACACTTAACCTTTAGAATGAATGATAAAGGAGGTTATCGCTCGGTCAAATGGACCCTAACAGGTGTGAACTCAAGTCCTTTGGTGTAACTAAGGATGGAACACTCACAAGCGAGGGTGGCACAGACTAAGGGTGCAACGGGTACAACCAGCCCGTGAGCCGCAACGTGTGTACGGTCACGAGGTCTTACGGAGGTCCTCGGAAGGTGGGCCCGAGTCAGCCTACGAGCGCTTGTAGGTGAGAGAGACTCACTCATCCAAGGGGGAACCTGACCAATGGGATAAATAGCGTATACAAGGGACTTAAACGCCCTAAATGTATGCAAGAGTAGTAAATAAAAGGCAAACAGAGTGACAAAACAGCTCTCGGGTCAAGTCGCGGTGGCCGTGTACACCGCGACCTTATCGCGACAGTGCGGGCTGCCGCGATAGGAACAGAAACCCAAGGAAATAGTAAGTCACACCCACAAACTCAAACAAACTACCCTAACAAATGATAAAGGCACAAAATTACTAAATTAATACGCATGGATCAGGAAGCACCCAGAAATCGATTCATGGATGGAAGCATTAACAAACAGAGCGTACCTGTTGACGCGACGCTCCCCCACGATGCGGCCTTGTTGCGTCCTTGCGCTATGCCGCGGCCATTTCCGAAAACTTACAATGAGAATAAAAGGAAAAATCTGAACCCTAGTAGGATTCTAGCATAAAAAAAAAAAAAAACAAACACGAACATACATGGAAGAGAAGCATGGAATAGGCATACATGAACACACAGAAAGCAGGAAAAGGCAGATAGGAGAAGAAGACACTGACCTGCTATCGTGTCCTCTTCGGGCGACGCGATTCTATCGCGTCACGTGATAAGCCGTGACACGAATCGAGAGACAAAAAATGCAGGAAACAATGGAACACAGACTAACAAGGCCCTAAAAAACAAACAGTGAAGGAAACATGGCAAGCAGACAAACTCAATCCATGAGGGTGGCACTGAAGGTCCCACCGTGATCGCCAAAAGGTGTAATCACAGGGATTGTACCCCCCTCAACACAGACATGAATATCAAATATGATAGCATGATAAATAGGATGTGATCGCCACCTAGAGCATTGCCAAATAAAGATAATAATGCAGGCTAACTACTCTAGGAAAGGGGGGAAGAGAACAGAGGAGTACCTGATGTCGCGGTCGTTAGGACGGATGCGAGCAGCCTGATGACGTGTCCGCCATGATGGACGCGTCTCTTGTCACGTCGTCTACCGCCGTCGCGTTCTCTTCTTGTGCGGGAGATAGTGAGTAGGACCTCCTTCCCATCCTCCGGCCGGCCAGAGGATGAGAGCTCCTCGTAGAACTTCACTTGAATGCCTGCCAATCAAAGGGAGAAACAACAATAGCCCTATTAGAACATGATTTGTGTAGTATTTTTCTAAAAATGAAAGGAATGAAAGAACATGAAGTGAACGAACCTGGGGGTGGTTTTAAACCCCTAGGATAAGGAAAAACGTGGGAAGGATGTGGAGTGCAATCTATCTAGGAAACAAAACAACAATGCATGAAGAAATAAGGAAAAGGAGAGAAGAGAGGGTGAGCCCCATTAGGGCGACTCCTGACTTGATGAATGTCCCAAATATCGTCCAAAAGCTTCAGGAAGATGTTGGAGTCTCCGTTCCTGCGTTCCTTGCTCCGTTCATGAAGAAACCAATGAATTTTATAGAACAAGATGTGAAAGGAAGTGGTGATATGAGGGTTGCGAGTCTAAGCATGGATCAGAAAAATTTTGGCAGCCCTTAGGGTTTGAAAATGGGGGTCCCCTATGTTGCCCTGTTGACAAGCCCAGAGGGGGGGTGAATGGGTTTTTATAAATTCAATCTAGGAGATACCTGTAACCAAAAAACAATCACACAAACGATCTTCGAACTACGTTAGTTACTTGTTAGTTTAAATAACATTACGCAATGAAGACAATCCACACCACAAGGATTATCCTGGTTCGGACTTCTTTTCTTAGGAGTCCTACGTCCAGTCCCTGAGCAACAACTCAGGATTGCACTAACTAGGGTACAGTCCCCCTAAGGACGCTACAACACCCAGCTCAGCTGGTCTTCCTTCACACACAAGGGAACAACACCCTGGATGCCACCAGGTCTTCCTTTACAACCAAGGGAGCAACACCCTGGATACCACCAGGTCTTCCTTCACACCCAAGGGACAACACAGAGAAGAATGAAAAAGACTTTTACGCCCCTAGATCCAGCTTTTGATAAGAGAGGATCTGAAGCAACTAGAACTGAGAGCGAAGAGATTAAGAACTATTCACACTCTCAGATTTGTACAGGCTCTCTCAAGATTTTCACAAGAACTAGCGGAGAGCAAGAGAGCAAAAGAGCAAAAACGGAGTGAAGGATCTTGGCTCTTGATTTTCTTCAGAAGAATTTGAAAATAGTCTCTAGATGATGTCGACTTCTATTCTCTGTCTTATATATATATTATATATATATATATATATAATATATATATATCTTCAATTTGAAATCTAGTCGTTGAAGAGATCGTTGTCTCTCTCTTGAGTAGCCGTTAGACTGAATGACATCTGGAGTCTGGAAGCTTCCTGTCACAGTCTTTTGATCACTTGAGCACGCAAAGAGATGAGATCTTCACAGAGATCCGTTGGCTTTTATTTGTCTAACGTTGTACAATGAAGCTACATCAAAGGTCTGCACAGATGTCAAGCTCAAACAGCAGACAGATAGGCTGTCTCTGATATCAGTCAACGTCAGTAGCAATAGTCAGAAAATAGTAATACCAACTGGCTTAAGTCTAAAGGACGTTATCAGAATAAGCACGATAAAGGAAGATATAGTCTGCATACATGCAGAGATACGTTCAGATCTCATAAATGCAAAAGCGTCAGAGAGATGTCTACGTGGATTTTGACTGGTCAATGCTTTAAGATGAATACGATATCAAAATATGAAGTTGAAGACTATATGACTTATGAAATCGTTATGAGTTTAAGCAAGTCATTTTGATTCTAAAGAAATCGATGTGAAACACTTAACAAATCGTTACACAAAGCAAGTCGTTATGAATCCTAAGAAATCGTGTGAGTCATGAACACTTATCAGTCGTTATGAACTCTAAAGAAATCGTTGCGGCTAGCAAGTCGTTACGAGTATCAAAAAATCGTTACGAGAACTAAAGAATCGTTGCAGCTAGCAAGTCGTTACGAGTATCAAAGAAATCGTTACGAGAACTAAAGAAATCGTTGCAGCTAGCAAGTCGTTACGAGTATCAAAGAAATCGTACGAGAACTAAAGAAATCGTTGCAGCTAGCAAGTCGTTACGAGTATCAAAGAAATCGTTACGAGAACTAAAGAAATCGTTGCGGTTATCAAGTCGTTACGAATTTCAAAGAAATCGTTGTGATAACTTATGAAGTCGTTACAACAAGCAAATCGTTGCGAGTTCTAAAGAAATCATTATGATAACTTATGAAGTCGTTACAACAAGCAAGTCGTTGCGAGTTCTAAAGAAATCATTATGATCACTTATGAAGTCGTTACAACAAGCAAGTCGTTGCGAGTTCTAAAGAAATCGTTATGATCACTTATGAAGTCGTTACAACAAGCAAGTCGTTGCGAGTTCTAAAGAAATTGTTATGATAACTTATGAAGTCATTACAACAAGCAAGTTGTTGCGAGTTCTAAAGAATCGTTATGATCACTTATGAAGTCGTTACAACAAGCAAGTCGTTGCGAGTTCTAAAGAAATCGTTATGATAACTTATGAAGTCGTTACAACAAGCAAGTCGTTGTGACATCGACTTGATTGAAACGACATGACTTTTCAGTCTTATAAGAGAATCGTTATGAACTTTAACAGAAATCGATATGGACTTAGAGAAATCTCATGTTGAAAAGATTAAAGCTTCAGAGTAGTAATGCATACCTTTATTGGCTTGTTTGAATTCGGTAATTTTTTCTTGTACTTAAGACTTATGAGATATTCAACAGATATAATTGATAAATTCTTGTTTGGTTTTGTTAATCATCAAAATATGTATATATATATTAATTAAAATTGCATGGGGACAGACAGATCATCACCCTATCCTTTAAGAGAGGCCTTGCTTTTATAGAGCCCTTTAAGAGATAATATCTCCTTTAAATGAGATTAATTAAAATGGGAGATAAAACCTCACCCAAAATCGGATGGAGAGTCCTTAGGAGCCTCAAGGAGAGTCCTTAGGGCCCAAATCCCACCTAAGGGGTTCAAATATTCCCTAGGGATAAGATAGACCCATAGGAGGATAAAAAGGAGGTGGTTGCAGAGGCCTGCATGCACAGCTGCTGTCGAGGCATATCGTAGGGCCGCGACATGGAGACGCGACAAGGCGCAGCGTCGCGACAGAATTGTCCACGTGCATGGATAATGCATGGGCTGTTGCGGCAGCTTAGACCGTCGCGACTCAGAGACGTGGCACCACGATGCGTCACGACTATAAAATCAAAATTTATGTGAATTATTAGCCAACCGCATGAATGGATAAGAGTTATTGATGCTTAAGGACTCTCTCAAAGTGATATGGGCGGGATTTTAAGGTAATTTAAATCGATAATGGGCTCAAATCAAGGCTAATGATGGGCTCAGGTGAGTGACCAATTAGGGGCCCACTGAAGTGACAAGAAA
Source organism: Colocasia esculenta (assembly GCA_014218235.1). Classification (NCBI taxonomy): domain Eukaryota; kingdom Viridiplantae; phylum Streptophyta; class Magnoliopsida; order Alismatales; family Araceae; genus Colocasia; species Colocasia esculenta. Next base: position 808 of record JACBKR010005839.1, on the reverse strand, counting down.
TGTGGTTCAACCCATTAGTCGCAATCGGGTGTCTACAGCTCCATATTAATTTCATGTGCCATAAGAGAACCTATTAAGTTATCAAAAGAAAGTTTGGTTAAGTCATGGGCTTCTTCAATAGCAGTTACTTTAGGTGTCCATGAAAGAGTTAAGGACCTAAGTATCCTTCTAACGGTTTCCTCATTAGAAAGAGTTTTACCAAGAGAATTTAACCTACTACTATACTTGAAAATCTATTATACACAGTAGTAATGTTTTTATTTGGAAGCATTTTAAATTGTTCGTATTGTGAAACAAGAATATCTATCCTAGTTTGTTTTACTTTATTTGTTCCTTCATAAGTTATCTGCAGTTTATCCCACATTCCTTTAGCAGATTTACAAGCGGATACTCTACTAAATTCCTTTTTAGATAAGGCACAACATAAGTAGTTCTTAGCCTTAAAGTTTAAAGATAGTTTATTCTTATCAGCTGTTGTAATAGCAGTAGTACCTGCAGTAGGAACAACAAAAAAATCACCTACCTCTATTACCTGCCACAGATTAAACTCTATGCCTCAAATGAAGCATTCCATTCTCATTTTCTAGTATTGGTAATCTTCTCCGTCGAAGAGTGGAGGTCTGATCACTGATTGACCTTTAGCAAATCCTGAGCTGCCATGGATCTTCTCTAAGATCATTGGATCTTCTTGATTAATCAGAGAACCTCGCTCTTATACCACTTGTTGGCCCTTTTGGTACGGCAGTAAGCTAACCTAGAGGGGGGGGGGTGAATAGGCTTTTCTGAAATCTGAAATAGAAGCTTAATG
>JACBKR010005838.1:0-15964 GCA_014218235.1 Colocasia esculenta | reverse complement strand
GACTCTTGTGAAGAGGAGGTTCGAACCAGGATAAAATCCTTGTGTAGTGTGATTGTTTTTTTTGTGTTGTTGTTTTCTTTTCTACTAACACTAACAGTCGAACGAAGTGTTTTTGTGTGAACATTTTTATTGACAGGTTAAATAATCAAATTTTTAAGAATCCCATTCACCCCCCCTCTGGGCTTGCTAGCTGGGCAACATAAAGGTTGTCAGGCTTGGTCCTGCGGCATTGTTGCTTGCAGGTGTGGTGTAGTTTGTCTCCACAGTTCTTGTTTGTTGAGTGGAGCGGCAGCTGGACCTTTGGTTCGTGGCTGCGAGACTGAGAGGTGTACTTGTGTGGCTTGTGCGGGTCTGGGGCTGGTGTCCGCGAACCAGTTCTCGAGACTCGTGCTTGGCGTACCCTTCCTGTAGCTTGGCACTTGACGTGTGTTGCCGTTATTTTAATTACCTGTCTATGAGTTTCCATGTTTAGATGATTACATGTTTTTACAGCTTTACTATTAATTGTGTTTTTCGGCTTGGGGAGCTACCCTACTGAGCCAATGACTTGTGAGGCTCACCCCTTTTTCTTCTAGGTGAGCGCGAGCAGGTGTGGCTTCATGTCCTCTAGTAGCTCGGACCAGCCGCATAGTAGAGTCAGGCCGTCACCACCAGCAGAGTAAAGTTCTTTCTTGTGGAGCCTTGGGGGTTTGTCCCGGCTATGTTTTATGTTATGTTGGTTATATAAGGAACTTGAAATGTACTTTTCTTATGGACATATTAAGCAATGTAACTTATGTGGCTTAATGTAGTTCTTTTAGTTTCCACCACAGAAATATGTGTTTGATATCCCTTGCGAGGCTTCGGCCCTATCGTGGGAGACGGAGTCGTGTCAAGCTCGTTATGGTGTTAACGGGTTTTGAACGATGTGGTCCGTTACAATGGTACCACTTCGATGCTCAAGGCTTCCCTGCAATTAAGACACTAAGATTTAGGTACCCAAGTTCTTTTGGGTCCTTGATTGTTAGTTTCATCATCTTTTCTTTAGGGATCCATTTTAGGTGTTTAGTTGTACAAGTTACTTTAGTACATCCTAATTGTTACAATGACTACAACAAGAAATTCTACTAACTTTTTCAGTTGGGATGTACTTAAGTTAGATTGTATTCAGTGTTTTGTTCAGCTACAAATTTTGGTGTTGGATCGATTTTAGGGTGGACTATTGTTTCTTCATTATTTGGTGGAGTATATCCTAAACCATGCTTCTTCCACCCCTATCTTCTAGCTCCTTTTAGTATTAGAGTTGATTTACCTTTGTAAACTTTTCAATTGTATTAGTTAAATATTCATTTTCCTTGGTTATAGTGTCAATTTCCTTTTTAAGTTTATTTACGGTTTCCCGACTTTTCTAGATTTGTTATTCGTTCATTTTTATTTTTCAAGTCGTCACATAATAATTCATTTCCCCCTTTTAATTCAGAATTTGTCTTTCTAACTGCTTATTTTCAGATTTAAATTTGAGTTAGTAATTTCTAAACATGCATGACGTTTTCTTTAGTAGTTTTTAATATTTTACACACATCTTTATATTTACTATATAACTCATTAAAAGATTCTTCTAAACTGTCAGAATCTGGTTGTCCACGCCCGACGCAGAATATCAGAACGCGAGGCAGTTGCAAGAAAGGGTATAGAGCGAATACTAGACATCAAACCATTTCAAAATGAATAATGATAAAGCAAATTCATTAATAATATTTCAATGCCTAGTTACAACCACTAATATCAGAGCCAATCTATAGGGCCCGATTGCATGGAAAGAAGGCAAAAGACTAAACTTCAAAACTAACTACTACAACGCTAAACATAGCAATAGGATCTAGGGTACTCATGACATCACTCCAGGTCGTTCTCCGTCCTCTTGAGTGTATGGTTCATCCTCGGTCTCACTGAGAACACAACGACAAATAACGCAGGGTGAGCGAACATCGCCCAGTAGGACTTAAATCTCAGGCTCAAGCAGGCTTTAAGTAATTAATGCATTTAAAGGCAGAGTAACTAATGATAGAACAGAAGAGAGAGTCAAGTAAAAATATAGCAGGATAGTACGTGAATGAAATAGCAAGATTTTCCAAATATAGACTTTCCAAAATAGCACAAGTGTCGGGAATAGCACAATAATAGCAAGATAGCACAATGTCAAGTATAGCAAGATGTCCATAGTACAAATAGCACGACGAGTATGGCATAGCACAACGAGTATAGCATAGCACTTTGTTGTCACGAACAACGAGAAAAATAGCAGTTTTGATTGTCATTTAGATAGTCACGATAGATAGCACTTGAGTGTAATGCCAAACACTCTGATCATTTAACTCCCATGGGCACTAGCACTTTCGGGCGCACATCCCAGGACCAGATCGGCCCTTTATATATTGCCAGGCATTAGTTATATTGTTTATCTTTAGACAATCAGTCAATGGCCAATATAGGTACCAAGAAGTAGATGAGCACTAGATGAATAGACGAGATAGTAGAGTGAACGTGAATAGATGAGCGAGTAGAGTATAGATGAGAGTTAGTGACATTGCACATAACCGTCGAGTAACAGCGATAGTAACAGTTGCACAATACGTGCACTTGGTGTTGGCAGTCAGGCGGAACTCACGACCCTACCACTGGCCATGTTAAGCACAAGTCCAGAGGTCTGGCGTGATTCAAGACAAGAGTGAACTTCTATTAGCTGTTTGGATCATATAGATCCCTAAAGGGTATCATAGGTGTTAGGGTACAACCGCTCGTCGACCATGTGGGAATCCATGGACAGAGGAGACTTACGGAGGCTTGAACAAAGACTTACTAGTTCGGCAGAAGGAGTATTCGACGGAGAGTTCATCCAAGTCAAGAGGAGTGTATATAGAAACAGTGCTCGACGTTCTAGAGGAATTCTAGAACAGTGGAGCGTCATATCGGTATTCCCAAAACATCGCGAGAAACGATAGACAAGTATAGGGTATTTAATTACATAAATTACCAGATGTATTATGAAATAGTTCATGCCAAATTATGCCATAATTGGATGGTTAAAAGTGTGTGTGAGTGTCATGAAATTGTAGATAGAAAAGATCATGTGCATGTATTTTTATCATACAAATGTTCAATTTATAACAGGTGTTATTTTCTGTATGTATGACTGTTAAACAAGTACAACACTGTAGATAATCAAGCATTGTTGAGACAGGGGTTTATGCAAAAAAAGAACCCAGAACGCGACGTACCCTGATGAGGGTCGCGACGGGGTCAACTGAGATCGCGACGGGTGCTTGTACGGGTCGCGACAGGCTTAGTCTGGTCGGGCAGCAGATCGCGACGACAGGCCCTGTCGCGATCAGATCGCGATAGAGGGCGCTGTCGCGACGGCCCTGTGAACGCGGCCTATCGGGGCCGTCGCGTCACAGGTCTGCGCCGGGTCTGACATGGAAAAAACATACACTTGGATTGCGGGCCAGAACTTACCCTATTTGACACAGGGTGGTTCAAAAAAAAACAACTAATTGTGTATAGTCAACGAAAAAAACGTGTGAAACCAGTGGCAAAGCGACCTAGACAGTATGGGTACTTACAATAAATAGGAATTGGACAAAAATCAGGGTTGGACATGATTTTAAACACAGGTATTCATGATGAACATGAAACAGTACATAGTTGAGATCAACGATTAAATTCGCAAGATAGGATGAATCAAATTTAGGGATCTTAGGGGCAAAAGATGCCTAACATGCATCAGTTCCTACAGTAAAAATCTCGTGGCATGGGGGGTTGAGTATACAAGGAGATCAAGAATTTAGAAGAGGGTTCGGGGTCATGTAAGTTGCAGAACATGAAAAATCAAGAAAAGAAAGATATGCCGAGAAAATTATGAAACCAAAGGGCTTGTGTCCTGATAGACGAGACATCCTACAGAAAAAGTTTCATGATTTATGCTTGTGGAGAATGCCTACCTTTGATCGTTTTCCTCTCTAGGTTAAGACTTGAAGAATCGGGGAAGAACTTGAGAGATCCTTCCTCTCCAAGAATTCTCCTCCTCTTGGCCTCTCCTCCTGGTTCCAGGAACCTCTTGGCACGAGCTAGAGGGCCAGCCATGACGGTTTAAGGTAGAAGTGTAATCACAGGGATTGTGCTCCCCTCGACACATATAACAGATGTTAAATCAATGGTATGAGAGTAGGAATGTGATCGCCACCTAGCGTATTGCCTAAATGAAGAAAAATAACATAGGCTAACTACTCTAGGAAAGGGGTGGAAGAGAACAGAGGAATACCTGATGTCGCGGTCGTATGACGGACGCGGGCAGCTGAGAACGCGTCAGTCTTGGGGACACTTTTCTGGTCGCATCGCCTTCCTCCGTTCGCGTTCTCTCTAGTGCGGGAGATGGTGAGTGGGACCTCCTTCCTTCCTCGGCCGGCCAGAGGGTGAGAGCTCCTCGGGGAACCTTGTTTATATGCATGCCAATCAAAGAGAAAACAACAAAGAAAAGCCCTATTAGAACATGATTAATGTAGAACTATTCTAAAAAATGGAAAATAAATAAACCAACATGAAGGGAACGAACCTGGGGTGGTTTTTAAACCCCTTGGGTTATAGGAAACGTGGGAATGGTAAGGAATGCAACCTATCTAGAAATAAAAAATATGCATGAGAAATAGAGGAAAAAAGGAGGGGAGGAGAATGAGCCCCATTAGGGCGACTCCTGGCTTGATGTTCGTTCCAATGATCGTGCAGAAGCTCCTGGATGAAGTGGGGGTCGCCCTCCTCACGCTCCACGCTCCATGGATGTGAAATGAGCAAGCTTTTGAGGTGGGAATGTGAGGGAATGATAGGAAATGAGAGGGCTACGTGGCTAATCCAGATCAGTGGAGAATTTGGCAGCCCTCGGGGTGAATCGGAGCTCCTGTCCTTGAAGAAAAAAGCCTTCTTTTATAGAGCTTTGAGAGAGAATATCTCCTTAAACATGAGAATTAATTAAATGGGAGATAAATCCCACCCAAATTCGGATGGGAGAGTCCTTAGGAGCCTCAAGGAGAGTCCCTAGGGCCCAAATCCCGCTTAAGGGGTGAGATATTCCCTAGGGATAAGATAAAAGCCATGAGAGGATAAATAGGAGGTGGTTGCGGAGGCCTGCATGCGCAGCTGCTGTCGCGGCGTATCGTAGGGCCGCGACATGGAGACGCGACAGGGCGGGGGCGTCGCGACAGTATTGTCCACGTGCATGGATATGCATGGGCTGTCACGGTAGCCAAGACCGTCGCGACTCAGAGATGCGGCGCCACGATGCGTCGCGACTATAAATCAAAATTTACGTGAATTAACGGCCAACCGCATGAATGGATAAGAGTTACTGACCCATAAGGACTCTCTCAAAGTGATATGGGCGGGATTTCAAGGCAATTTAGTTGCTAATGGACTCAAAACATGGCTAATGATGGGCTCAAGGTGGAGTGACCAACTAGGGGCCCACTGAAGTGACAAGAAATATGGTTCAACCCATTAGTCGCAATCCGGTGTCTACAGATTGCCCCTCCTTGGCTTCACTTTGCAGGGAAGCGAAGCGGGAGTGGAGTGGAGGTGTCACGAAGTGACGGCGGAGCGGAAGTGACGCGGAGCGGACTGAAAAGTGGAAGCCAAGGTAAAGAGACACCCAAATATAAACAATGAGCAATTGGAATCTTCGTGTGAGCCCGAGTTAGTACTCGAGCAGGATGCAAAGAAAAGCACGAGTCTGGACGAGAAGGAGAAAAGAAGAGGACGATCAACCCTCGATTGAGAGGTACCCTAGCGATTGGCTGCAGGTTCGTTTTGGAGGGACATGTGCGTGCCAGGTAGGTAACTCATGACTCTGTATGGGAGCGGTTCGCAACCAAAACAGATCAATGGAGTAGGATGAATAATTGGATAGAGAATCCAGACAGGGAAATTCTTGTCAAACGATGGGAGCAACTCACTCGGAGGCAGACCTTTCCGATTCAGAGAGGAATTAGATTTCTGTTTGGAATATGAAGGATGATTGGGCACAAACAAGGGCTCATCAAAAGTCAGGAGTGAGTCAAGAAAGCTCAAAGTCCTGCATGATGCATGCTGGGCTTAAAATAAAAGAAATCATCAAAACGAATGCAAGAAAAGGAGAAAATAGAAAAATATTCAAGGATAATATTGTCAAGCAGATAAGGACGGGTCAAGAGACTACCCACAACCGTAGTGCAGGCCTGAATCCATCGTTCCCAGACTTAAGCAACCTAACGGCCTATCCAACGATTAGCAATATGCACCTAGATTATCACTGTTTTGGTAAAGGGGAACTCAAATCCCGGAACACATTGAGAACCAGCCGATCCTTGAATAGAATATCATATAGTAATGCAAGGAATAAGGATAGGTAGAAATACAATACCTGACTTACCTGTGGCAACCTCCTTTTTGTGATTTTCTGATTTTGTGATTTTTTTCTTTTTTCTTTTTCTTTTTCTGCTTTTTTTTTTTTTTTCTTTTTCTCTTTTCTTCTCATTTTGGTGTGGACAAGAAACAGATAAAAATGAAATAACAAACACAATAACTATAAACAAACAAACAAAACAAAACATATATACAGTACAGACAGGAAACAAAACCTTCGGGTGGAGAGGCGACGCTCTGGATGACGCGACCTAATCGCGTCGCACTGCCCTGCCGCGACAAGGTCGCGTCAGATCGCGGTGTCGCGACTCGGACCGAACCCAGAAAAACCAGGAAAATGGAGTTTATCCTTATCCTAGGACTCTTAGACTAACACTAGGACTCCTAAACCTCTTCTAATCTCACCCTAACACCTAGTTGCGGGATTAGAGTAGGAGTGGACCTCTTAAGACTCTATAAATAGGAGGATTTAGGGGCTAATCCCGCAGCTAATCCTCTGCTCTCCTTTCTCCAGTTTTCTTCAAGTTTCTTCCTCTTTCCACCATGAAGAGAAGCTATTCTGCTTTTCAGGAGGACATCCCTCCTTACTTCGGTCCAAAGGCAGCAAGGGAGTCTTATGCAGCTCTCCAGCAAATCTCCGCCGTCCCGGGGCATATTTGCATGCGCCCGGAGCTCCAAGTAAGTGCTCCTTCTTCTCAATTTCTGAACTTCTGAACTTTTGCTCTGTTTTCCCCTGTTTTCCTTCTTCTCCTTTTCCGTTCTCAACCTATCTCTTCAACCTTTCCTCAGATCTTACCCGGCCATAGGCGGTTCTCCGGGTGCCATGGCTAGCGCCCATGCTGAAACTACTTCCACCCGCGTCCATCAGTACTTGAAAGAGTGGGGGATGTCCACAGTGCTTGTGTTGGCCAAGAAATATGACAAGATGGTGCACGTGTGGGATAGTGTCACGGCGCTAGCGGAGAGGTGGGCATCGCAGACTCACACGTTCGTCTTCCCGACATTGAACCACCGTCTTTCTGGAGGAGCTGGAGATCATGCTCGGCCTCCCGCGGTACCACAGGGGTGAGGAGTTGGCGATATCCTACACCGTGGCACCGATCAACTCCTGGAGCATCCTTGCGGAGATCACGACAAGGAAGACAGATTTGCAGTCTATGAAGCGGGATGCACGTCCACCTTCTCCCTATTGCGCAGTGGATCATCTCGCAATGCAAGCGCAAGACGGGCAATTATCGGGCCATCGCCAAAGCGGCGGCTGTGATCTGCATTTGTGGAGTCATCCTTTCCCTACGACGGACGGGGCTATTTCCTTCGCCAAACCTCAGCATTGTTGACTCCATTTCAGAAGGTATGAGCATTGGACATGCGGTTTTGGGATTCCTCTATGCCGGTCTATCTTCTGCAGCTATGGGAGGTCCTTTCTTCGGCTCCATTATCGCCCTCGAGTTATGGATGGGCGTTCATATTCAGTTCCGGGCAATGGGGGAGTTAGCCACGGAGTGCAAGACAATGCTCAACCATCCGCTGGCTTTCGTAGGCGGGCCTCTACACATGAGCACCAAGGCGTGGTGCAAGACGGTGCAGCTGAAAGGACGGAAAGCATGGCGTGATTACTTCAAAAGGATGACCGTGGCAGAGTTTGACATGCGCCCGCTTCATGCACGGCTGGACGATCCACCTACCTCAGCGTACCGGACTCGCCTTACGACTCTTGGGCAATGAAGCACTGATTACTTACAACCCGGATCGGTGCTACCTCCAATGTGGCGCAGCGCGCACGGTGATCCCCATCCTCTCGCACTACCCACCTACCCAAGAGAGGAAGAGGTGTGATGAGCAGGACGAGCGTGACGTGCGCAGCGCCGTCGTCCACTGGGAAGCATGTGCGATGGGTGTTCTTCAAGCTGAAGTAGTGGAAGACAAGGACGTAGTCAAAGAGTACCTCGAAGCTTTGAAGAAGGTTCAGCCGGCAGTGGGGATTGTTTGAGCATTGATTATGATTTATTGTAGGAAAGCCCTCAGATGGTAGTTAGGAAAGGATGTAAGCATTTATTTGATTGTAGGAAGAATTAGGGAATGTAATGCCTCAAATTGGAATGAATAAGATTGAATTTCCTGCAAGTTCAAATGGCTCGGTTTATGACGCGACGCCTATGGAGACCGCCTTCATGACGCGTCGCAGCGGGTGGTCGCGACATGGCCGCGGCCATCGAAACTGTCGCGAGTATGTCACGGGCCACCGTCCTGACGCGACTAGAACCGATCGATTCAAAAACGTAAGGGCGCCCTTCTTTCTTCTCTTTCCAAACTTTGAAAACCCCAAACCCCTCAATCCTTGAATCTTCTCAACTCCTTGCTTCCTTGCGAGTCTGCTTCCTTTGCTTGCCCACGATCTCACCATACCAACCCTGATCTAGATGGAGGGAGAGAAGAACCCGGGTGAGGGCTCTTCACAGAGGAAGCGCCAGGCGGAGCGGCGAAGTTCCCAGTGCCAAACGGAGGCACCTCCGGTTGAGGAAGAGGTGGACACGCGGGAGATGGAGGTGGAAAAGGAAGAAGAGGCCCCGACCGTGAATGTGGAGGAGGAACGGAAGAAGAAACGCGCCAAGGCGATGAAATCGGTAAGTAGATCGACCTTAAAACCTTGAATGAAATGTGTGGAGATGGTAGACGGAGCCCCAGAGGCCAAATGTAGGGCAAGAAGCCCGTGGAAAAGAGGATTAGACAAAGGAGGCTCCGGCCGGTCCGGTCCTGGTAACGCGTCAGCCCGATCTGCCGCGACACACTGTCGCGGCGGCCTAGGGTGCCGCGACTATGTCGCGGTCAATCCAGCCGACGCGACCTTATCGCGGCCTGTGTAGGTGACGCGACAAGGTCGCGGCTCACCGCACCGTCGCGACCAAGTCGCGGCCCCCACGGGTGTCGCGACTTGAACCGAACACTAAAAGTGACCTAATTTTAACTAAACTTGATGCTTGCAGGGTGAGATGAGGGCCCGAGTGTCCTGGACGCTCGTTTTGGCTGTCTTCCTAGCATTCCCCTGTTTCCAAAGAGATAGGATAGAGGAGATGGGGTTTGGGGAGATATTTAGAATAGAGAGAATGAGGGTGGATTCGGCTCTCACCCAGAGGCTCTGCGGAGCAGGTGGGATGCGGAGGCGACGACCTTCGTATTCCCATGGGGACATATGATCCCTAGTCTAGAGGATGTGAGCCGGATCACAGGGCTCAGAGTGTATGGGAAGCCGGTGAGTGGATTCACTTACCCCTATTATCATGACTTAGCCGAGCGACTGTTAGAGCTTCCTGTAGAGCGTAGGTCTTCCTTGGTCCCCAGGGTAGCGTTGCAGGCGAGTCTGGGGTTACACGAGGCGGGGAAGAGTGCTGGGGAGAGTGAGGATGAGTACCTTGAGCGGCTAGTTAGGGTCAGCCGGAGAGAGTTGGCGAGTGAGCCAGGGGCTGAGGCGGACATGGACTTGCGCCGCTTTCTCGTTCTCTTTCTTGGTAGACTTCTGTTTGCCACGAGAGGTGACACAGTCCATTGCCGCTTCTTGCCTCTGCTGGAGGATCTGAGTGAGGTAGGGAGGTATGCTTGGGGGGCAGCCTTTTTAGCGCACCAGTTCGACAGCCTGGGCGCCTCGGAGCGGCAGACTTCGACGGAGTGGGTTCTTCTCTTTCCTTCAGGTACACACCTTAACTTTAACCTTTGAATTGAATTCTTTCTAAACTGCCATCTAACTTGCTTCTCATCTTGCAGGTCTGGGCTTATCTACATCTCCCAGCCTTGGGGAGAGGGGATATCACGCGGCCGGCCTTGTGCCCATTGCACGTCGCTGGGATTCTCGCCAAGATTCACGCAATCTCGGGGAACAGCTGGAGCGACTTCAGGAGCCATTGATAGCTACCCCTACCTGGATGTAAGTGTTCTAACCTTTCCCTTTGATTGATTGCTTCATTTTACTGCTCGGATGACTGACTCTGTTTTGCAGGTGGTTTGGCAGCCGTACTGGAGGAGGGTGATGAGGGACAACCCTGGTGGGCAGGGCCCGCCCTACTTCGGTAGGTCGGTGTGGTTGCATGCACTTAACCTTGTGCTACCTCTACACCTATACCTCAGCCAGCGCTCACTCGGCCTTCGGCAGAGTGTCGTGGAGTTCCCCGTCCGGGACGGTTTCGCAGACCGGGTCAGAGTTCTGGGGGCTTCATGACACTACCGATTGGCGCGAGCAGGCGAAGGAGCAGATCGATAACTGGGAGCGCGAGGAAAGGCTGTCAAGTCAGATGCTACCACTGATGATGCGTACCTCCAAGCATATGCCTTGAGTACGGGGGGGGGGGGTAAGGTATACAAGAGCGTCCGACACCAGGTAATGACTCTGACAACAACACCCTGTGAATTTTGATTTTTATAGAATGGGTTAATGATTTGAAATGTGTTGCAGGTAGATGTAGCTGGCGAGATTGCATCGCTCCGAGCCTTGCTTTACTCGGCGGTGCAAGATCGGGAGGCGGCGCAGAGGCAGACAGCGGAGCTGGTAAGTACTCACCCAACTTAAGCACTTAATCAAATTTAAGCTAATTTTGGAAATGACATGTGCTTTTGCGCGCAGCGGGAGTGAGCTGGAGAGAGTGAGGAGCACGGAGCAGGCGGGGCTTCCTCTTCACGAGGTGCAGGGGGCTCTCCATCACTTCTGGAGGCCCAGCTGGCGGGGGCAGTGCTGAGGGCTGAGGAGGCTCAGAGGCACCTGGAGGAGCGGGTAAGCAAAATAGCACATCTCAATTGAAAACTTGTTTAACAGCTGATACTGACCAGATTGTTCTTTCGCAGGAGATGGATTTGCGGCTCACCACCGAGCACGCGATGGACCTGCAGGGGCAGAGGGACCAGCTGCAGGGGCAGAGGGACCAGCTCCAGGGGGAGATCCAGACTACCCGGAGCGAGAGGGATCAGCTGCGCATCCGGGCGGAGGCAGCTGAGGCGCAGGTCGCAGAGGCGACAAAGGAGCTGGCGGCGTTACGGGTGCAGGGCCTGCCTGCAGACCAGACAGAGATGGTGAGACTGCGCATAGAGGTGATGGCGCAGCAGATCAGGATCGACGAGCTCTGGGTTATGGTGAAGATCCTCGGAGAGGGCAGCTAGGAGTAGGAGTAGGAGTAGGACTGGTGTTAGTGGGGCGAGTGGCGCCTCGGTTAGACAGTATTTGGCGGGTTCCTCCAGTAGTCGGAGGAACGAGGAGGATGAGAGGCGCCACCGCAGTGGGGTAGCGCTCAGGGTGATAGGGATGGTGGTGAGATGCCACCACCAGCAGATAGACAGGAGGGATTGGGGAGAGTGGTGGTGGACAGTGAGGAGTTTGTGAACCACCTCCCCTCTATCTTTGTACATATTGTTCATCTCTTAGTGAAAAATTTACTTTATGTCAATCTATATGGAATGATTTGCAATTGACACGAGTGTGAGATGAGTTTTAAACACGGGAGAGATAGAGAATACCGAGTACAATGCTGCGTGTCCCTTAGAATTACCTGTCCCTGCACACTTAGCAAAATAAGCAGATCTGCTCTTTGGCTCAGCCCCTTGCGTTTAAATAAATATGAATGTGACTTATAATTGTCAAGAGGCTGAGCCTATTAAATAGGCGGAAAGAAAAATAAACAATGCATGCTAAAAGAAAGCGATATGTACACACATTTTTTTTTTGGATTTTTTGAGATTCTAAATTTTTTGGATTTTTGAGATTTTCTGATTTTTTGGATTTTGAAATTTCTGATTTTGGATTTTTAAAATTCTGATTTTTTTTGAATTTTTGAGATTTTCTGATTTTTTTGGATTTTTGAAATTTCTGATTTTTTAGATTTTTAAAATTTGATAACAACACTTCTTGCTTTTTTTGTTTTGAGTAATTAGCCATGGATCTCATCCCCATCTCTCGTTTGGTGAATAACATCTATGGCGGCGTGCATTTATTTTGGCTTACTAAGGCCTCTTGCCCCTTAATTATTGATGTTCCAACACAGACCAGGTGTGGGATCCTTTGGTCTTTTAGGGAGAATATGAAGATTAGCAATGAGATAAGACTTGGTTTTTGGGGGTCATGGTCACTGACTTGTAAGATTTACAATGGGTTATGTACATGTGAAATTCGTCTGTTGTCCAGGGACTTTAAGGTCATTGCTCTTTTTAAATTAGGGGGCATGCGTACGACCAGACTCAAGGGCGTTCGCGGGGGAACTGTACTGTCACTCTTTGACATGCCCCTATTTCTTATCATTCTTCTTTCATTATTTTCTCGTTTCTTTTATCTTTTGCTTTTCTTTTGAATTGACCGCCCCTCTTTGAGACTTCATACACATGGTCAATACCATTGCTTGTCTACAGGCTAGCTTCCCCCTTGCCCCTAGACCTTGTCCGAGTAAGAAGAGAATTGACCTTCTATTCCCTATGCTAGGGCTAAGTGAAAACACCATAAACGAAGGGGAATTGGCCTTAGGTCGCCGTGTTGTGTGTGTGTGGCCGGACATGGAGATCATTCACCACAATGAGGGGAAGTGAGGCACATGGCCAACAACATTCACTTTTGCAATTGGTGTTGTTATTAGGGGTAGAATCTTTTAAGATATAGCCATTCCATGGGTGAGAGAGCTCCTCACCTTCGGCATAAATAGCCTATACGCGTTTTCGGGGTACACTTCCCTAACGACGTACGACCCTTCCCAGTTTGCTGACAATTTGGACCTTGGACCTCCGGGTGTTATATGAAAATGCGCTTCAAAAACCATGTCTCCTTCTTGAAATTTACGCTCAATCACTTTCTTTTGAAAAGACCTTGAGAGTTGTTTTGATATGAAAGCACATGATCGGCTGCAGCTAAACGCCGTTCGTCCAAGAGTTCCAATTGTGTAAGTAACACTCCCGATGTTCATCGGGGGTGTTCCTTGTCTAGCTGGACTCTTAGCGAAGGAATGAGGATCTCGTGTGGACATACCGCTTCCATCCCATAAGTAAGTGAGAACGGAGTTTGCCGGTGGGGTGTGGACGGAGGTGCGGTAGGCCACAGAGCCTCAACTATTTTTTCTGGCCAATCAGCAAATTTATTAGACTCACAGGTTTTCTTTAGAATTTTCAAAAGCGTTTTGTTTGTGGCTTCGGCCTGGCCGTTGCCTTGTGGATAGTACGGAGACGAATGATGCAAGGAAATGTTGAATTTCTTACACAAGTCTTGAAGCTCTTGAGATATGAACTGTGGTCCATTGTCGGTGACGAGGCTGTTTGGCACTCCGAACCGCGCGATGATGTTCCTCATGATGAACCTGCACACGGTTGAACCTTTGATTTCTGCAAATGCTTCAGCTTCGGCCCACTTGGTGAAGTACTCAGTAGCAGTGAGAATAAAGGATTTCTGTTTTATCTGAGCATTAGGATCACCAAGGGGCCCGATGATATCAAAGGCCCACATGGAGAAAGGCCAAGGGGAAGATAGTGGGTGCAAGGAGGAGGACGGAGCATGGATTTTGTCGGCATAGATATGGCATTTGACACACCTACGAACGTAGGTGGCACAGTCTTCTTCTAGGGTGGCCAAGTAGTAGCCTGCCTAAGGATCTTCTTAGCCAACATTTGACCATCACATGCCCTCTGCATTCACCGGAATGAGATCCTTCCACTACCTTCCGAGCCTCTTCATCTGTCACACATCTAAGGAGCATTCCATTAGAGCGCGTCTATAAAGCACTTCACCAACAAGGGTATACTTTAACGCCGCTCTACGGATAGCTCGCCTGTCTTTGCTTTAGCTTCTTCTGGGAAGGTACCGTCTCTGCAATACTGCTCAATCTCATGGTACCACGGCCTTTCTTCTACCATCATTTCTCCTAGTTCTACAAGTAATAAACTCTTGCTTCTTTCTCTTGCCTTCAAAATAGATAACTCCTGAGATTAACAAACAAGGATCCTGAGTGGAGGGAGCCCTCTAACCTTTGAACGGTGATTGTCTCAGTGCTGCGACTGAGAGGGAAGGAGAGAGAGGAGGCTAGTGACGCCAAAGCGTCAGCCAAGATATTCTGAGAATGAGGAGTGTGGATGTAGATGAGCTGATGGAATTGCTTTGCTAGGAGTGTTACCAGATCTTGATAAGGCTTGAGCTTAGGGTCACGGGTGCGGTAAGTAGAAAGGACTTGCCGAAGGATGAGCTTAGAGTCTCCTACGATCTTGAGATAACGTGCGCCTAAAAGATAGGCGAGTTTAGACCAGCAAGGAGAGCCTCATACTCGGAGATGTTATTAGTGGCATAGAATTGAAGCTGATAGGCTAGAGGAATGGTGATCCCTTCTGGGGTAAGGTAGAACAACACCTATGCCCCGTCCCTAGAATTGAGAGCTCCATCAAAGTGGAGCGACCAGAAGGGATCTTGAGATACAAGTGATAGGTTTTCATCGGGGAATTCCTCTTGAACCGTATCACTATGAGGGAGAGGAAGGTGAGCAAGATGCTCAGCAATGGCATACCCTTTATAGCTTTCTGAACTACAAAGGCAATGTCGAATTGAGAGAGGAAACTTTGCCAGCGTGCCAATCTGTCGGCGAGGACTGGCTTCTCCAGGAGATACCTAATAGGGTCCATTCTAGAAATCAAACTCACCTTATGAGCTAGGAAGTAGTGCTTCAATTTCTGCACTATCCACACTAGCGCTGCACATGTTTTCTCCATTGTAGTGAGTTTGAGCTCGGAAGGATTGAAGAGCCTAGATATGTAATAGACTGCCCTTTCCTTACCAGATTCATCATGTTGAGCAAGGACAGCTCCTGTTGGGAGGCAACAATGCTCAGACCAGCGACAACTCTCTCACACTACCCACGTCGTAGATACCAAGAGAGATAGAAGGAGGTAGGAAGAAGAACACAGGAACACCATTTTTTACTGGTTCGGAGGCAAGAAGCCTTCCTACGTCCACGGCCACAGCAGCTATCAATGTTCTTCTCCAAGAAAAGAACACCATACAAAGAGGACAAAACCCCCCTTTATAGACAAGAAGGAAAGGGCGCCACAAACGAGACACACAAGGCAAAAGTGTCCTGTCTCTGAACTGCCTCAGAACTGCAAAGTCCTTTCCCGGGTAAGAGGGAGTCGAATGCTTCATATTTGACATTCGACTGTATGAGTCGAATCCTTCATGCGACATTCGATTACATGAGTCGAATCATTCATGCGACATTCGACTACATGAGTCGAATCATTCATGTCTGACATTCGACTACATGAGTCGAATCATTCAATCGACTGCTTCATTTCTGACTTCGGCTGTGGCAGTCGAATGCTGAGTCCCGCCTGCAACACTTAGTCAAAATTTAGCTTCCGCGACCTGACCCTTATGAGATCTGCTTCAGAGTTCGGGCTCCACATTCTAACAAGCTCCTAGAGAGTCCTCGATAGTTGACAGATACAGATTAAGGGTTTCCCAGGGATAGGCGCCTGAAGCACGGGCGGATTCATGAGATAACTTTTAAGTTCATCAAAGGCCTCTTGGCACTTGGAG
>JACBKR010005837.1:0-15997 GCA_014218235.1 Colocasia esculenta | reverse complement strand
TCCCAGGGGTGCCGCTGGGGAGGAGATTGGTGGGCGGCATGCTGCGAGGCAGGTGCGCGTGCCAGCGTCTCACCTAGGGCGACCTGAGAATGAGGGTGTGGCGGAGGCCGGGTTGGCCAAGTCATGCCTAGGTCCGTGTGTGGACCTACCTGCAGGTGTTGCTGAGTTGTCCAGCAGGGGGACTGTACCCTGTGGTGGGTTATAAGGAAGGATGGTATCCTTACACAACAACTCGAGTTTTGGCGTAACGGCAATGCCTGAGATCCTATATACCCATTGTTGAACCACTCTCTATTTTGTTCTTGTAT
This sequence comes from Colocasia esculenta, assembly GCA_014218235.1. Taxonomy (NCBI): domain Eukaryota; kingdom Viridiplantae; phylum Streptophyta; class Magnoliopsida; order Alismatales; family Araceae; genus Colocasia; species Colocasia esculenta. The sequence continues at coordinate 15,689 of JACBKR010005837.1, read as the reverse complement.
TTTAGTGATAATAAAATTTATGATGTAACTTAAGTTGAATATTTTGTTTCATCTGTGTCGCATCAATCTCATAGCAAAATGCTGAGTCTCTCATTGATGCAATATGGCGCACTAAAATGATAAAATCGATGTTTAATCAATATACATCGATTTCAGTTTAAGTGCCAAAATTATAAGCGCCACAACGATTTTGTTTTAATTGATTTTTTAAAAGCGCTACAACGACTTCGCTAAGTGGCCATAACGATTTGTTAAGAAATCGATCTCACAACGACTTTGCTAAGTGGCCATAACGATTTGTTAAGAAATCGATCTCAGAACGATTCGCTAAGTGGCCATAACGATTTGTTAAGAAATCGATCTCAGAACGATTCCTTTTATAGCCACAACAATTGCCCTCATATCGATTTCCTTGCATAACGATTTCATAAGTGATCACATCGGGTTGGGTCTCATAACGATTTCATAAGTGATCACATCGTCTTGGTCTCATAATGATTTCATAAGTGATCACATCGACTTCTTAAGTGAGACAACGATTTGCTCTCACAACGATTTGTTTACAAATGAGCAACGACTCTTCACATAACGATTTCATAAGTCATGCTCATAACGATTTCTTTAGACCGTAACGATTTCTTAAGTGAACGCATCGACTTGCCTTCACAACGATTTGTAAGAAATCGTTCCCATAACGATTTCATAAGTCATGCTCATAACGATTTCTTCAATGATCATAACGACTTGTCTTTCACATCGATTTGTTCATAAACTTGCAACGATTTACTTGTAAATGAACAACGATTTCTCTTGAATATTTTGAAAGTGTTTTTGGTGCTTAAATGAAAAGTCAAATATCTTCTGACAAAAAGCTGCATGCATAATCTTGTCAGAAAAAGATTTGACCTACTATTTTCAGTATGTTAGCAGAAGCACAGTACTATGCATCGTTTATCATAAACACTCTTTTATGATAACACTTTCTTCCATGCTCACAGACCTCGAAGACCATCAGAGTCTGATTAAGACAAATGAAGAGGAGATGAGCAACGGCTAGAACTCCAACGGATCTATTCAAGCTGCTCATATAAAAGATGGAGCATTGCTGAAGATCAAGAGAGAGCTTTCCTGAAAATCCTTCAAGGAGTGTACAACTGTGAGAAGAACATTCACGCCACAAACACTCAGAGAAAGAGAGAAGAGCTCGAGCCAAAAATCTACAGAAGCTTTCAAAGCAGAAGTCTTCATCGCCTTCAAGCCTTCTTCTCTTCCATTCTCCCTGTGCTCATTGTAATATTGGGGAGAGTCTGTGACTGTGAGCTAAGTCCTGAGTGTTCATCTTGTAATAGCTCTCAGTCTGATCTTTCTTTTCTAAGAAAGATTTCTGTCCAGCTGTAGGACTGTATACAGTGTGTAACCTAGCTAGAGGTTATTGTCTAGCAGAACCGTGTTGGGGTTTGTACCAACAAGACCTAGCTGGGGGTTTAAGTCTAACAGAACCGCACTGGGGTTTATTCCAGGAGGTTTACTTCTGAACCTGTAAAAGAAGTAGGTTTGCTTCTGAGCCGATAAAAGAAGTGGGCTGCCTTCTTGTCCGGGAAAGAGAAGAAGACCTGGTGGGGTATCCAGGGTGTTGTAGTGTCCTTGAATGGGACTGTACCTTCGGTTAGTGAAATCCCAAGAGTTTGCTTGGGGACTGGACGTAGGACTTCCATGTGGGAAAGGCCGAAGCAGGATAAATCTCCTGTGTCCTTTTGTGTGATTGTTCTTTTGCTTCCGCACTGCCACTCTTCATCACACTAACACTAACCAAACTTTTAAGTGTTCACGTTTTGATTTCAGATTGCAGAAAAACCTATTCACCCCCTCTAGGTTACCTTGTTGCCGCACACTAAAGGCCCAACAAGTGGTATCAGAGAGGGTCTCTGAACTTCCAAGAAGATCCAACGATCTTAGAGCAAAGATCCTGGCAGCTCAAGGATATGCTGAAGGCCAATCAGTCACTAGACCTCCATTCTTTGATGGAGAGGACTACCAATACTGGAAGATGAGAATGGAATGCTTCATTCGAGGCACAGACTTTGATCTGTGGCAGGTAATTGAGGTAGGTGATTTCATTGTTGTTCCAGCTGAAGGCACTACTGCCATTACAGTTGCAGATAAAAGTAAATTATCATTGAATTTTAAAGCAAAGAATTATTTATGTTGTGCTTTATCTAAAATAGAATTTAGTAAAGTATCCGCATGCATATCTGCAAAAGATATGTGGGACAAATTGAAGCTCACATATGAAGAAATACCCACTACAGATGAAACACCTACTGATGCTCAAGTGTTTAAAGAAACAAGACAGGAAGCTAAAACCCCATCATCTCTAACTGTCGCCACTCAAGGGGAGCAACAGGAAGCACCTCAGGAAGTTATCCTTCCACATGAAGAAGAAGAGATAAAGGAGGAACCTCAGATTGAGGGGGAGCCTCATATCTTTTTCAAAAAGGATATCTCTGAAGAAATAAGCGTTGAAGAAGCTTCTGATGATGAAAAAGCTGAGGATAAGGCTTATAAAATCCAAGTAACTTCTCAGGAGACATCTTCTGAAAACAACTCCTCAGGTAGCTTCAACATTAAAGAAGAAATGCCTATCTACTCTTGATGAACAAAAGGAAGAGGCATTCAAATGGGTATGGTTAGAGGATGCTCAAAAGCATCCGATTGGTGATTACCAACTCTTCACTTCATTCGAATCTGAGAGGAAGTAGTCATCCTTTAGTTTTAGTTTTCTGTTTTTTAAACCTCATTTCTATTTGTTATATTCAGTAAACTACAATGCTACTAACAATTATTTGTAAGTTTCATTCAGGTGGAGTCTCTCATTAAGGGGGAGCACAGATTAAGGGGGAGTCATTCCTTATCAACTATTATTGTTGAACCCCTCTATGGTAAGAAATTCTCTCAAAGGAGGAGAGAAATCCATGGTAAGATCCTTCCTTTTTGGTTAGTGACAAAAAGGGGGAGAGTTTGGATGAATTTTCTGAAACCTCTATGCTTTATATATATTCTTGTCAGAAAATTCTCATAAATTTTATCATCACCAAAAAGGGGAGATTGTTAAACCACTCTCTATTTGTTCTTTTATTTGGTGATAATAAAATTTATGATGTAACTTAAGTTGAATATTTTGTTTCATCTGTGTCCCATCAATCTCATAGCAAAATGCTGAGTCTCACATTGATGCAATATGGCGCACTAAAATGATAAAATCGATGTTTAATCAATATACATCGATTTCAGTTTAAGTGCCAAAATAATAAGCGCTACAGAGATTTGTTTTGATTAATTTTTAAAAGCGCTACAACGACTTCGCTAAGTGGCCATAACGATTTGTTAAGAAATCGATCTCAAAACACTTCGCTAATGGCCATAACCAATTGTTAAGAAATCGATCTCAGAACGATTCGCTAAGTGGCCATAACGATTTGTTAAGAAATCGATCTCAGAACGATTCCTTTTATAGCCACAACATTTGCCCTCATATTGATTTCCTTGCATAACGATTTCATAAGTGATCACATCGGGTTGGGTCTCAAACGATTTCATAAGTGATCACATCGGCTTGGGTCTCATACGATTTCATAAGTGATCACATCGACTTCTTAAGTGAGACAACGATTTGCTCTCACAACGATTTGTTTACAAATGAGCACGACTCTTCACATAACGATTTCATAATTCATGCTCATAACGATTTCTTTAGACCGTAATGATTTCTTAAGAGAACGCATTGACTTGCCTTCACAACGATTGTTAAGAATTGTTCCCATAACGATTTCATAAGTCATGCTCATAACGATTTCTTTAATGATCATAACGACTGTCTTTTTCACATCGATTTGTTCATAAACTTGCAACGATTTACTTGTAAATGAACAACGATTTCTCTTGAATATTTTGAAAGTGTTTTTGGCACTTAAATGAAAAGTCAAAATCTTCTGACAAAAAGCTGCATGCATAATATTGTCAGAAAAAGATTTGACCTACTATTTTCAGTATGTTAGCAGAAGCACAGTACTATGCATCGTTTATCATAAACACTCTTTTATGCTAACACTTTCTTCCATGCTCACAGACCTCGAAACCATCAGAGTCTGATTAAGACAAATGAAGAGGAGATGAGCAACGGCTAGAACTCCAACGGATCTCTTCAACAGATCTATTCAAGCTGCTCATATAAAAGATGGAGCATTGCTGAAGATCAGAGAGAGCTTTCCTGAAAATCCTTCAAGGAGTGTACAACTGTGAGAAGAACATTCACGCCATAAACACTCAGAGAAAGAGAGAAGAGCTCGAGCAAAAAATCTACAGAAGCTTTCAAAGCAGAAGTCTTCATCGCCTTCAAGCCTTCTTCTCTTCCATTCTCCCTGTGCTCATTGTAATATTGGGGGAGAGTCTGTGACTATGAGCTAAGTCCTGAGTGTTCATCTTGTAATAGCTCTCAGTCTGATCTTTCTTTTCTAAAAAGATTTCTATCCAGCTGTAGGACTGTATACAGTGTGTAACCTAGCTAGAGGTTATTGTCTAGCAGAACCGTGTTGGGGTTTGTACCAACAGGACCTAGCTGGGGGTTTAAGTCTAGCAGAACCACACTGGGGTTTATTCCAGGAGGTTTACTTCTGAACCTGTAAAAGAAGTAGGTTGCTTCTGAGCCGATAAAAGAAGTGGGCTCCTTTCTTGCCCGGGAAAGAGAAGAAGACCTGGTGGGGTATCCAGGGTGTTGTAGTGTCCTTGATGGGACTTTACCTTCGGTTAGTGAAATCCCAAGAGTTTGCTTGGGGACTGGACGTAGGACTTCTATGTGGGAAGGCCGAACCAGGATAAATCTCCTGTGTCCTTTTGTGTGATTGTTCTTTTGCTTCCGCACACTGCCACTCTTCATCACACTAACACTAACCAAACTTGTAAGTGTTCACATTTTGATTTCAGATTGCAGAAAAACCTATTCACCCCCCCTCTAGATTACCTTGCTGCCGCACACTAAAGGGCCACATCACATAGGGTGACAACTTACCATAACTCATACCAACACATAGACAAAATAGAGACAACCAAACATCGAGGGGGAAGAGAGAAGGGTTAGTAGAAGGATAGAGACACGAATAGGGATTGACTCCTGATAAGACAAAAGAGGGAACTTGATTGATAAGGTAACAAGCCATAAGGACAACATCACCCAAAAAATGCTTCAGAATTGCCATATGAAACTTGAGAGTCTGAGCAACATCAAGGAGGTGGTGATTTTTGCATTCGGCAATCCTATTCTATTATGAGGGATACACATATGAGGATTGATGAATAATTTCATGAGCTGTGCAAAACTCATAAAATTGACTGGAAAAATATTCCTAAGAATTGTTAGAGCAATTTTTTTTAATAGAGGTGGAAAACTAAGTCTTATTTCATGAAAGGATTGATGAAAAACATGGAAGACCGATGCTTAAGAAGAAACATGCACGTCATTCGAGAGTGGTCATCAATTAAAGTGACAAGATACCTAAGCCTCAAAGTGGTGACAATAGGATTAGGACCTATTTGTCACTATGAATTAAATCAGAAAGAGAGATACTCCATTTATTTTCATGAATAGAAAAAGATACTTTGTGTTGTTCGCCAAGCTCACAAGCATCACACTAGAACTGAGGCACGTTTAGAGAAAAGTAAACAAAGTGATGGAGCTTTGATGGAGCTAGATGACCAAGATGACAATGTTGTTCATATGGAGAAGCCACTACGAGACATGAAGAAGAAGATGATAGATGGCTTGTCAATAGTACAAGCCGCCAAACTCATACCCTCCACCATCATCTCCTTTGTTTACAAATCCTTAAGATACAATAAGAAGAAAAGAAGGTAATATAACATTTATAATTACGAGAAATACAACTGGTGGAAAGATGATTAATTATAAGAAACTAAAGAACATATAACACATTCAAAAGGATGAGAGTGGGTGCTAGATGAATAGTGCCAATGTCAAGAACCAAAGATGGGGACCATTAGCAACAGACATAGGTGCTAATAAGAGGTAAGTCACAAAGGAAAAAAATTGGAATGATTACTTGACATGTGACTAGAGGCCCTAAAATCAATAATTCAGGATGAACTATGAGAGACAATAGATGCACTATGTAAAGTGGAAGGAACTGCATGGAATGAATGTTGTTGGAGTAGGTGCTCATAATCGGCCTTGGGTAGAGTAATGGTCACATCTTCAGGTGTGTTGTGGCATAGTAGATGGATTTTCCTGAGCATCCAAAGTTAGTGGAGGTGTATTGGATGCAAGTTTCATAGTGTCTGAATGTCCAAACTTCACCTAACAACATCCAAAAGCATGATTTTGATGTCCACAATGAATACATGGAGGATAGGAGTTCGACCAAGACTGTAACATCTCGGGCTTTCCGATTTTTCCCATCCGCGTGTTGGATGACTGGCCACTAACGCGTTCGGGCTGGGCGACGCGTTAGTGTCACGACGGTGGTGCCCATCATGACAATCATCCCTGTTGCAAACGCTTTCTGCGTCGCGTTCTTGTCACGCCCGGTCAATGGGTCATGATGCTTTTCCCTTTTGGTTGTCTGACGCCCGTCAGGGTGGCAGGCATGGCAAGCTAACCTGTCGGGTTGTCGCGGCGTCCCTGGCGGATGCGTTCTGGTCGTGGTGTGGGCGGCCATCGCGTTAAGGTAGTTAACGCGACGCCTTGCTCCATCGCGTCTTGGGGGCCGGAGGCTAAAAGCCTTGGTCGACTTCCCCTTTCCCCTTTCTTCCCCTTCCCTTCCTCCTCTCCGAGGAGGGAAGTCTTCTTCTTTCTCCATCTCTGACGTTTGGAGCTCAGTGGCGGTGCCGGCGGCTCGTGGTGGAGAGGCGGAGCGGCGAGGAGCGAGGAGGTGTTGGCCATGGTGTCGTGAAGACCCCTTTTAGGGGTTCGGTTTGTCATTTCTATAGGGATTTCTTGTACTCTTTCCATTCCGAGTGATTGGGAGCCCTCAGGTGTGAATGCATGCTTTTATAGCTTTCCCTATGCTCCCTCCCCATTGTGTGCATGATTGTAGTGTGTGGACGACCCCGGGATGCGCATCCCTGCAGTCTGCCTCCCGACTGATGTCACGACTGCAGTGCGCATCACGACATCAGAGGAGGCGATGCCCAGGTCGGGTGCGACCTTATAGCAGCGCAGTTGGCCGTCGCGATAAGGATCGTGTCGCGACAAGGTTCTTGTCGTGACGCGTTGCCCTGTCGCGACTGGGTATTGTCGTGGTTTCCCTTCCCGTCGCGATGGTGTCGCGACGGGCTAGGAGTGTACGACTTGCCTCGGGTGTTTTCGTGGCCGCGGTTGGCATGTCGGCGTGTGCCCCAGGGCAGGGTTGCCCTTAGGACCTTCTGGTAGGGAACGTGATAGGTTGCGTCCCTGTGTTCAGTGACCAAAGGTGACACCTTCGTGGCTGTGTCCTAGCGGCTGTGCTAGGAGGCTCGCATCTGTCTAATAATCGTGTCTGACTGTCAATCAATTACTAGAAGAGCGATGGTTTCTATTCTGTCTGGTGGTGTTCCAGTTTCTCGGGCCGTGCCATGTGTGCCGGCGTTGGCCGACGGCCCTTCTGGGGGTTTCCAGAGGGGGTGCCGTGCGTGCCTGTGCCTGCTGGGCTTGTCTTGGTTACGAGCTAGCTGTGATGGTTTCTGTGGTGGTTGCCCCGCCAGTTCTTTGTTCGCCCGGTGCTATGCACTTGAGGGCTTGTCCGCGAGATAGGTTGTTACCGTTACCTGGGACCCCCATCCTCAGGAGCCTATTGAGGGAGTTCTCCGGGCTACGAGCATGCTCGAGTCGACAGCCTAGTGTAGCGAACTTTTAGCAGAGGGGAAAACAGTGGGGACAGTGGCATAGAGTCGCCTGTGGAGCTCCCATAGCTGTGTCTGTGTCGCCGAGGTTGTTTTGGCGCTCTTTCAGTGCGGACCAGCTAGTCCTTCTCACTGCCTTGCTCTACGGTGGTTCCGGAGCCACGTAGGGATGGTAGGCATGGGGCCACAGCTCGGTCGGGCTGCGGTAGTTTGTCGTTGTTCTTTACTGTGACTCACTAGCCTTACTCTACCTAGGGAGGTCGTAGGTAGGAGTCAGCGGTTGGCGAGAAAGAGGGGTGGACTGTGTGTCCCTTTCTTAGCTGCTTGTGGCGGTGGTTGGTTGCACTTTGCTGTGACGGAGTTTCTCACATTGTTCCTAAGTGAGTCTAGTCGCCCTAGCCTGCACGGTGGGTATCCTAGCCGTGTCTAGTTCCATGGGCTCTGGTGGTTTGGCCTTGTGGGCTGTGTTTAGTGGCTTCCGCTCTGCAGGTTCTCTCGGGGGTCTTGTGTAGACACCGACCGCTGGTTTGTAAAACGTTCCTTGGTGCCGTCCATGGTGGAAATGTAGGGTGTAGTTCCATGACCTCGTGGTGTGTCCGAGGTGCAGGGTGGTTCTGCTTGTGGGCCCTCGACCTTGTGGAGGTCTGAGGTGGCCGTGCTTATGGTGAGATGTGTTTCTCACATGGTTGCTCGATGTCTCTCGTGGTGACACCTGGTGTTCCTTCCGACCTCGTGGAGGTCCGGGATGTTGGTGCCTATGTCGTGAGACTCTAGTCTCACGTGGTTGCTCCGGTGTTCCGTGAGCTTCTTGTCTCGGCGGGTGTGTGCCGAGGGTTGCTTCCGCATTGTGTTTGACTCCGCTGGTTCTGCGAGAGTTGTGTTGGGCCCGACTCTGGTTGTGGGTCGTGGCATTCTCTGTTCCGCTGCTTTGTATTACTCTGTGGTAGGCGTTTCTCGCTTTACTGCTTTCTAGAGTAGTTTTGCTTCCTCTTTTGTTGGAGTTCCTGTTGCTCTAGCTGGTAAGGGACTGGTATCCCTACTGAGCCTTGTTCGTGAGGCTCACCCCCCTACTCTTTTCAGGTAGGGACTCGCTGTCACAGAAGTTCATTGTCGGATGGTCGTGGTGGCGGCGGTTTGTACTCTATGCATTGCCAGCAATGTGAATTGTGAGCAGGAGCACTTGTACTGTGAGTTGAGAGTGGTCTTTTTGCAAGTCCTCGGGTATGCCCTTAAGGATTGCACCTTTCTTTCTGTACTTGTACTTTATTTTGGACATGTTGTACATAATTTCCTTATTAATGTACGAACATTCTTGTTATAGTTATTTGAATTCATTGCTTATGTCATTGGACTAAATTCTAACCCTTCCGGGTCTTCGGATCCGTCAGTGGCGGAACGACCTTCGGGGTCCCTGGCGGGGGGTCCAGGAGGTCGGGTCGTTATAGTGGTATCAGAGCTCAGGGGTCCAAAGAGATTTGCTTGGTTAATAACTATGGCTGTCCCAAAGAAAGGTACTCGTGCGTTGCTGGCCCGTTCATATAGATTTGTTGTTAGGTGTAAGCAATTGGTTCTTTGTTGCAGGTGGCTAGCTTTCCAGCAGGGTCGAGTGTGAGCTGCAGGAGAGTGTTGCAGCTGTTGCTGGGTGCGCGTGCTTCAAGCGTGGTTGCTGTTTTGCTCGTGTTGCGGTTGGCTTCGTCTTCGGCCTGCGCATCCATGTGGGTGTGTCGCAAAGGCTGAGAGAGCCTACGTGTGGTGTGACCTTCACCGGTGCAGGGCTGTTGCCTGTGGATCTAGGCGGAGGTGGATGCCTTGTTGGATATCCCCTTGTTGTTGGGGTGTGTGTTGTGTTGGCTGTGTGTTTGGCCTCGTGTGCCTGTGCGCCATTGTGCACTGTGCTCTGCTTAGTCGGTGTTGTTGCTCGAGCTAAGTAGATGTTTTGTGTGCTGTGTTGCACCGCTGGTTGAGCACTGCGACACCTGTCTGTGGTTATTGCCGACTTTGTGCTGGCTAGTTATGAACTCTGGTGAGGTGCTCCCGGAGTTCTTCTCTGTTGGTTCTGGTGGAGGTGAGGTTTCCCCAGAACTATGTTGTGCTCGTTTCTGGTTGTTGCAGCATGCTCTCTGGGTTGAGGTGCATCGCTTGGCTGCTGTGTTCTGGTGGTGTTTCCCAGAACTATTTGTTGTCATCCTAGTGAGGGTTTCTCTCCCTCTGGGACTGCTTCTGTGCTCGTTAAAGTCTTCCGCTGTGTTGCCTCTTTGGTTTGAGGTCTCCGTTGTCTTGTTGGTTGTTGTTGCGTTGCCCTGGATTGAGGTGCATCGCTTGGTTTCCCTGTGTTCTGGTGATGTTTCCCAGTACCGTTTGTTGTTGTCCTGGTAAGGGTTGCTCTCAAGATTGTTCCGGGCTTGTTTCTGCCGGTTGTTGTGCTACCTCAGGGTTGAGGTATGCTGCTGTTGTGTTGGATGGTGCGTTCTAGTGGGTTTTCCAGAACGACGCCTTGGTATTCTGGTGAGGTTCTCCCTGAATTAGTTGTGTTGCTTCCACTGGATGCTATGTTCTCTCTGTTGGCCAGGTGTTTTGGCTATTTGTTGGGGTGCGTTCTGGTGATGTTTTTGTAGAACCGCTCTCTGGCGCTTTGGGTGGAGGTCCTCCCCAAGCTACCTTGTGTTTGTTTTGGTTGTCGCTGCTCTCTCCCTCTGTGGAGATGAGCTGTCTCTGTTGCCAATTGGATTGTCCATGTTCCAGTCTGTTTGGGCGTTGCCAGTCGAGGTGTTGTGCCCTTGGCCGTGTGTCTAGCCGTGGTGCTGGCCAGGTTGTCTTCCTGTTTGTTTTCGAGTTTTCCCGGATGTGCTGGTGGGACTTCGTGTGTCCCCAGGGTCGGGAGGTTTGCTTCGTTTCTCACACCCTGTGTGCTCTGCCAGATGGTAGTCTGGTGAGTGCTGTGGGTGACTGGCTGTTTGTGCTTTTGTGGAAGTGCCGGTCTCGCTTATGTTGGGTTTTCATTCTAACATTTATAACAACATGGTTTTTGATGATGAATAACTTCAATTGAGGTTTGATACACTTGACACATGACAAAGAACCCAATGCAATACTTGATCATTTGTGTATTCAAAATACTTAACTTTACATGTTTATCATGTAGGTACAAATGCCCAAAGTCAAGCTCTTACCAAACACAGTGAGAAAGATCACAAAAGCAAGAAATAAGGTCACCTGTCGACAGACACAAAAGTACCTGTCGACAGATTGCACAGGAAAGATCAGCCCGAAGTCACATTACTCAGAAGTCTTCATCTGTCGACAGATGGGAAGTCGACTGTCGACAGATCCCACAGTCTTGAACATCCAGACTTCTGTCATTTGCACAAAAGAAGACATCTGTCGACAGATGGTCATCGACCGTCGACAGATTGCATAGAGCCGAAGATCAAGACTTCAGTTTGTTGCAAAATCACTGTCGCCTGTCGACAGATGGCCAAGACCTGTCGACAGACGGAGATATTTCAAACTACGGAAAGTTCCTAAGTTATCCAAGATAGTGTTTCCAAGTCTCACATTTCTCCAAGTGAGAAGACCTATATTTAAACACCTCTTTGGAAGAAATTTCGTACAGAAGCAGCCACAACCAAAACCTAGAGCTATTCCAAATTCCAGAAGAGTTGCTGCTGCTCTACTTCAGACTGCTGCCCAGAGCCCTAAAGATCCGTCGATTCAGCAGTTCCTGAAGATAGAAAGTCGCGGAGGATTCAACCTTCTCCATCGACTCAAAGCATTCAAGTCGAGATTGAACTTCCTCCAGGCGTTCTCAGAAGAGTTCTTCACTAGGATTTATTCTCTCACTCAGAACTCTCTCTATTTTCGTATTTCTACATCCGTGTGTGTGTTGTGGTGATTCAAGCGACCCTTGTGCTGAGATCACGTGTGTGTGTTGTTCTGATCGTGGGTGCACATCAGAAAACACGTGTGTGTGAGTTGTAGTCACCGTACTTTCTCATAAGCAGTTTTCTCTGCGTGTGTGTGTGTGTGTGCTGTGGACGTAGGATACACGATTTGTGTACTCCGAACCACGTAAATCTTTGTGTCCTACGGTTTGAACGTTTTTTCACGTTAGATGCTTGATAGGCACGTTGCATTTACACACGCTAGATAATTTCAAATTCATATACACGTCATCAACACATCTAAATCTCACTCAGTTTCTACTGAAAACTCAAAAGACTTTGTTGTGGTTAAAAAGGGTGGTTTTAAACTTTTAATTGACGGTAATCTATTCAACCCCCCCTTCTAGATTACCATATTGGGATTCCGCAAACCTTTCACATTGGTATCAGAGCCGAGTTTCTCCGATTTACTGTTGTGTTTGATCTTACGGTCAGGAGATTCACGGTCAAATGGAATCTAGTAAGGGGTTCATGGCCGAGGGTTACTCAATGACTAGGCCACCATTTTTTGATGGAACTAACTATCCCTATTGGAAAAATCATATGCAGGTGTTCCTGAGAGCACAGAACTACGAGTTGTGGAAAATTGTCCACAAGGGTGAATATATCCTTCCTGAAGATGAGAGTACTGGACCAAGGATCAGATCGCGAAGGGGACACTCAACTGGAGCGCCCTCAATATGATGCAATGCGCGGTCCATCCCAACGAGTACTCGAGAGTTTCCACGTGCACATCGGCAAAAGAGATGTGGGCAAAACTCGAGCTCATTATGAAGGTACGTCTGAGGTAAGGGAACAAAATCAAGCATGTTGGTTTCAGAATATGAAATGTTTAAAATGAATTCTACTGAAACCATCTCTGACATGTTTGCAAGATTCATGTTGATAATTAATGGTTTGAAAGGCCTGAAAAAGGAATACTCAGAAAGTGACTTGGTGAGAATTCTTCTGTCTCTTCCATCCTCTTGGAGCACAAAGCCACTGTCATTGAGGATTCCAAAGACCTTTCAAAAATGAAATTGGATGAACTCATTGGCTCACTGATGACCTATGAAATAACATGAAAAGAAGGAAACTGAAGAAAATCCTAGGAAGCCACTTGCCTTGAAGGCTTCTAGGAAAAATTCCTCAGCTTCCAAGAAGGTCATTTAGGAAAGTAATGAGTCTGAATCATCTAGTGAGAGTGAGAATGACGAAATGGCCATGCTCACTAGACAATTCAAGAAATTCCTGAAATACAAAAGAGGAGGTTCAGGTAACTCTAAACCTTTCAAAAGAAAGAATTTTTCAATAAATCTGATGCTAACAAAAATCTGAGATTGTGTGTTATGAGTGCAAAAAGTAAGGGCACCTGAGAGGAGAGTGCCCTGAGCTCAAGAAAAAGCTGAAGAAAGACAAGTTCACCTTCAAGAAAGCCAAGGCAATGTTGGCCACTTGGAGCGATGAAGACGAGGATGACAACAGCCAAGATACCTCCGGAGATGATGAAGTCCACTGTCTCATGGCGAGAAGTGAAGACTCAAATGAGGTAACTCTTCCTTTGAAAACTATTCAATTGATGAATGGGAAGAGGCTTATACTGGTTGTTTGAGAAATTCTGTGAACTTAAATCTGAAAACAAGGCACTCAAAAAGAAAGTTAACCTTCTTGTTAACAACACACAAACTGATGAACAAATTGCATCATTGATGAAAGACATTGAGATGATGAAAATTGATAAGGAAGCTCACCATGAGGAGTTGGATAATCTGAAACTCAAACTCCAAGAAGTTCAAAAAGAAAAAGATGATTTAATGAACTCCTTTGAAACTCTTCAAGGGAGCATGAGAAACTGAAAGAAAGATGGAAAAGACTGAAGAAAATCTAAAAGAGAAAACTGAAGATTGTCAAGGTTTGTTAAAGGAAACAAAACCTTGATGCAATCTTGGGGTCAAACGTCTTTGTTCCAAAACATGGGCTTGGGTTTCAACCAGTTAAACAAAAGAAATTTGGTCAGAATAATTGATAACATCCTTTGTTGAGACAAGCCCAAGTACAAGTAAGAGTACCCCCTCAAGGAACAGCAAAAACAGGCTAAGGGAATGCAACCCCAAACCAAGGCAAAGAAGCCTAATGCTGGTACAGGTTCAAGATCTGTCGACAACCCAAGGAGAGCTGTCGACAGGTCAGGAAAACAAGCCAAAAGAAAAATTGACAAGGCAAAAGAAAGGTAAGATGCCCATGCATGCTCCAAAGAAACATCAAGCCCACTGTTGTAAAAAAAACCTCACATGCAAAATCTGTAAACAGATTGGGCACATTGAAAAACATGCTGGAAACCCAAATAACAAAAATTCAAACAAGTTTTGATTCCAAAGCATTTACTGTTTGGCATGAATGATATTGGCACCCAAGTGATTTGGGTACTAAACCTCTTGTCTAATCCACATGTGCGGAATGCCTAGCAGCCCACAATCAAAACAAATGGTACTTGGATAGCGGCTGCTCGAGGCACATGACGGGGGACAAAGGAAAATTTTGTATGCTCGTGGAAAAGGACGGAGGTCAGGTTATATTCGGAGGTAACAACAAAGGCCAGATCATTGGCTCAGGTAAGGTCGGTAAGTTTGCCTCCAAATCAATAGATAATGTGCTACTTGTTGATGGCCTTCATCACAATTTGCTTAGCATAAGTCAATTGTGTGATAAGGGTCACAAAAATTATCTTTGAATCAGATTCAGTCAAATACTTGATAAGGAAACAGGAAGTCTGAAGTTTTCTGGAAAAAGGATAAATAACATCTACAGGTTGACTTAGATGATCCAGAAAATAATGATTTGTGTCTTGTAGCAAACAAACAGGACGAGCTTACATTGTGGCATCGTAGGCTCGGTCACGCTAGCTATAATGTATTGCACAAGCTAATGAGGCTTAAATTGGGTGAGTGTCTTGCTGAAATTTACGAATGAGAATTTCTGTGATGCATGTGCACAGGAAAGAAACCCGGAAATCCTTCAAATCAAAGGCATCGGTAAGTACTTTAAAGCTTATGAATTGTTGCACATGGACTATTTGGCACTTACGAGAACACTTAGTCTCAATGGCAAGCATATGGCTTTGTCATTGTAGATGACTTCTCTAGGTTCACTTGGGTAAAATTCCTGGCTCACAAGAATGAAGCTCTAAGTGTTTTTGAAGAATTCTTCAACAAAATTAGCATGGAAATGTCAATAAAATTTGCTCTATCTGCACTGATCACGGGAGAGAATTTGACAATAATTCCTTCTCCGAATTTTGCAGGAACCAAGGCATAGAACACATGTTTTCCTCCCAAGAACTCCAGAGTAAAATGGGGGTCATGGAGAGGAAGAATAGAACCTTGGTGGAGATGGCTCGTACGCTTCTGGTCAGAATCAACTTGCGAGAACTTTTTGGGACAGAAGCGGTAACAAGTCTGCTATATCCTTAACCGAGCAATGGTAAGACCCGTATTCAAGAAAAACCTTATGAACTTCTGAAAGGTAAGAAACCCACTATTGGGTACTTTAAAGTTTTTGGTTCAAGGTGTTCATACATAACCAATGATAAAAATGATTTGGACAATTTGAAGCCAAAAGCGATCAAGATATTTTTCTTGGATACTCAGAACACTCTAGAGCCTATAGGGTGTTCAATCTGAAATCTAGAACAGTGGAAGAAAACTCCACATGTGTTTTTGATGAAACTCAACTCAAGCCTAACATTTCAAATGCTTACAGGTTCGATGAATCTGAAGGAACAATGTTTGGGGAACTTCAAAGTAAAGGAAAAGAAAAGTCTTAAGCTGGTTCAAAACTAAGAGTGGATTTCTTCGCAGGTATGATGATGAAGAGGATATT
>JACBKR010005836.1:0-16109 GCA_014218235.1 Colocasia esculenta | reverse complement strand
CAAGTATGAGCAATCGTTGTTCAACAAATCGTGTTGGCCCTTTGGTATGGCAGCAAGGTAACCTAGAGGGGGGGGTGAATAGTTTTTCTGTCAATCTGAAATCAAAACGTGAATACTTAAAAATTTGGTTAGTGTTAGTGTGATGAAGAGTGGCAGTGCGGAAGCAAAGAACAATCACACAAAGGACACAGGAGATTTATCCTGGTACGGCCCTTCCCACATGGAAGTCCTACGTCCAGTCCCCAAGCAACCGCTTGGGATTTCACTAACCGAAGGTACAGTCCCCCTCAAGGACACTACAACACCCGCATACCCCACCAGGTCTTCTTCTCTTTCTTTCCCGGCAAGAAGGCAGCCCACTTCTTTTCTAGGCTCAGAAGCAAACCTACTTCTTTTACAGGTTCAGAAGTAAACCTCCTGGAACAAACCCCAGTGCGGTTCTGCTAGACTTAAACCCCCAGCTAGGTCCTGTTGGTACAAACCCCAATAAGGTTCTGCTAGACACTAACCTCTAGCTAGTTACACACTGTATACAGTCCTACAGCTGGACAGGGTCTTTCTTAGAAAAGAAAAACAAGACTGAGAGCTAATACAAGATGAACACTATGGACTTAGCTCACAGTCACAGACTCTCCCTCAAGATTACAATGAGCATAGGGAGAATGGAAGAGAAGAAGGCTTGAAGGCGATGAAGACTTCTGCTTGAAAGCTTCTGTAGATTTTGGCTCGAGCTCTTCTCTCTTTTCTCTGAGTGTTGTGGCGTGAAGGTTCTTCTCACAGTTGTACACTCCTTGAAGATTTTCAGGAAGGCCCTTCTATTCTTCAGCAATACTCATCTTTTATATGAGCAGCTTTAGAATAGATCCGTTGAAGAGATCCGTGAAGCTCTTCTAGTCGTTGCTGATCTTTCACTTAATTTGTCTTAATCAGACTCTGGTGGTCTTCGAGGTCTGTAAGCATAGAAGAGTGTTAGCATAAAAGAGTGTTTTTAAGATATCAGTGCATGCTACTGTGTTTCTGCTAACATTCTGAAAATAGTAGTTCATATCTATTTGACAAGACTCTGAAATATGCATGCAACTTTTGTCAGAAGATATTTGACTTTTCATTTAAGCGCCAAGCATATTTGAAATATAAAGGCAATCTGTGTTGAACAGAATCCATGAAGAAATCGTTATGAGCATGACTTATGAAATCGTTATGTGAAGAGTCGTTATGATCTCCTGAAGAAATCGTTGTGATCAATAAGAAATCGATGTGATCACTTATGAATTATTATGCAAGCAAATCGTTATGATCTCCTGAAGAAATCGTTGTGATCAATAAGAAATCGATGTGATCACTTATGAAATCGTTCTGAGATCAATTTCTTATCAAATCGTTGCGAAGGCAAATCGATGTGAGGCAAATCGTTGCACTCACTTATCAAATCATTATGAGACCGATTTCTTATCAAATCGTTGCGGTCACTTAAGAAATCGTTATGAGACCGATTTCTTGGCACATTGTTGCATTTACTTAAAGAATCGTTATGGCTTCTAAAGAAATCGTTATAGCGCTTATAAAATCAATTAAAACCAAATCGATGTAGCGCTTATTAATTTGGCACTTAAACTGAAATCGATGTATATTGATTAAACATCGATTTTATCATTTTAGTGCGCATATTGCATCAATGAGAGACTTAGCATTTTGTTATGAGATTGATGCGACACGGATGAAATAAAATATTCAATTTAAGTTACATCATAAATTTTGTTAGTACCAAAATAATCAAAAACAAATCTAATCATAAGTTTTGTTAACACCAAAATATGAAGGTAAAAGAGTGGTTCAACAATCTCCCCTTTTTTGGTGATGACAAAATTTATGAGAATTTTCTGACACAAGTATATGAAACTTAGAAAATGCAGAAAATTCCTAGACCATATAAATTCTCCCCCTTTTTGTCACTAACCAAAAGGAAGGATATTACCATTGTATTCTCTCCCCTTTGTGAAAGAAATTCTTACCATTGAGGGGTTCAACAATGATTGACATTTATTGAATAACTCCCCCTTAATCTGTGCTCCCCCTGAGCATTAGACTCCCCTTAATGTGAGGCAAGTCAAATCTTGATGCTCCTGACTTTTGACATGCTGTTTGTCAAGTCTTCAGGATTTTTGCCTGTATACCACTAAAAAAAACTTGCAAACATTGTTAGTAGCAACATAAACACATTCAATCCTTGTGACTACTTTTTCTTCAGATATGATTTGAGTGAAGAGTCTGCAGTCATCTTTGCCTTGAGCATCCTTGATCCTGATGCTCTTAGGCTATCCTGCAAACAACTTATTCAGAAATAGGTACCCAAATCTTTTTGGGTCCTTGATGGTTAGGTGCATAAAAGTATCCTTTCGGAATCCAAACTAGGTGCCTTGTTGTGCAGGTGTTTACAGTGTGTCCTAGTTTATTGCAATGAGAACAACAATGAATATAGATTGTTTTGCTGTTCTGATTTTCTTTGTGCTGAGTTTTTAGAACGTGATTTCTGTAAACTTTTTCTTTTACAGGGGCCTTTTTCTGGGGCATCTTGGTTTCTTTTACAAATTTTGGTAGTGGATATTTTTCTGGAATCATGGCTTGTTTTCCTTTTTCGGGAGGTATGTATCCAAGCCCTTGTTTGTTATTTCCAGATTTTGATCCTTTTAAGCATAGGGCTAAAGATATTTTCCGTTCAGTTAATTTTCTAACTGATTCTTTTAAATACATATTTTCTTCAGTTAGAGTTTTTAATTTTTCTTCTAACACTAACTTCTCATTATTCTTGCTTTTCAAATCTTCGTTTAAAAGATAATTTTGATCTTTACATTCTTTTAATTGTTCTTCTAGTTGCTCCAATTCGGATTTAAGATCAGAATTGGTGTTTTCCAAGCAAGTAGAGTTGTTTTTCAGATTTTTTAGTTCTTTTACAACTCCCTTATGTTTTTCATACAGTTCATTAAAGACTTCTTCTAAGTCTTCTGATTCTGACCCTGAATCTGTGCAAGAATTAAAAAATGAGTCAGAATGTACCTCACCTAGTCCCACCATGAGGGCTAGATTTACCTGCTCCTTTTCGGAATCTGAGCTTGATGATTCTGAGCTTGTGACCTCATCATTTTCCCAAGCAGCCGGCATGACTTTTCTTTTAAATTTCTTGTGCTGCTTCTTGGGCTTTTCTGGTTGACCAGTTTTCTTCAGTTTAGGACAATCTGGTCTCAGATGTCCAGGTTTTCTGCATTCATAGCAGACTGGTTCTTTCTCCTTTTTCTCTTTCTTTTGAATCCTTCTTGATCCATTTTTCTTCTTCTTTAAAATCTTCTGAAGTTTGGACAGTACTTCATCAACATCATTGTCTTCAGATCCTACAATTTGTGAGCTAGAAGAAGAAGAAGTGGGGAGCAGCTACCACTTTAAGAGCATTAGTACATTTCTTCTTAGATGAGCTTTCAGATAGTCGCTCCATATTTATTTCATGTGCCATGAGATAACCTATTAATTTTCAATCGACAATTTGTTTAAATCATGGCCTCTTCAATAGCAGTTACTTTAGGTGTCCATGAAATGGTTAAAGACCTAAGTATCTTCCTAACGGTTTCCTCATTAGAAAGAGTTTTACCAAGAGAGCTTAAACCAACTACTATGCTTGAAAATCTATTATACATTTGAGTAATATTTTCGTTTGGAGCATTTTAAATTGTTCATATTGTGAAACAGAATATCTATTCTAGTTTGTTTCACTTTATCCGTTCCTTCATAAGTTATATGTAGTTTATCCCAAATTTTTCTTTAGCAGATTTGCATGCAGATACTCTACTAAATTCCTTTTTAGATAAAGCACAACATAATAATTTTTTACTTTAAAATTTAGATATAGTTTACATTTATCAGTAGGTGTAATGGCAATAGTGCCTTCAGCAGGAATAACAACAAAATCACCTACCTATTACCTGCCACAGATCAAAGTATGTGCCTCGAATGAAGCATTCCATTCTCATCTTCCAGTATTGGTAGTCCTCTCCATCAAAGAATGGAGGTCTGGTGACTGATTGACCTTCAGCATATCCTTGAGCTACCATGGATCTTTACTCTAAGATCGTTGGATCTTCTTTGAATGATCAGAGACCCGCTCTGATACCACTTGTTGGCCCGTTTGGTATGGCAGCAAGGTAACCTAGAGGGGGGGTGAATAGGTTTTTCTGCAATCTGAATTAAAATGTGAATACTTAAAAATTTGGTTAGTGTTAGTGTGATGAAGAGTGGCAGTGCGGAAGCAAAAGAACAATCACACAAAGGACACAGGAGATTTATCCTGGTTCGGCCCTTCCCACATGGAAGTCCTACGTCCAGTCCTCATGCAACCTCTTGGATTTCACTAACCGAAGGTACAGTCCCCCTCAAGGACACTACAACACCCTGCATACCCCACCAGGTCTTCTTCTCTTTCCCGGGCAAGAAGGCAGCCCACTTATTTTCTGGCTCAGAAGCAAACCTACTTCTTTTACAGGTTCAGAAGTAAACCTCTTGGAACAAACCCCAGTGCGGTTCTGCTAGACTTAAACCCCCAGCTAGGTCCTGTTGGTACAAACCCTAACAAGGTTCTGCTAGACACTAACCTCTAGCTAGGTTACACACTGTATACAGTCCTACAGCTGGACAAGGTCTTTCTTAGAAAAGAAAGAACAAGACTGAGAGCTAATACAAGATGAACACTATGGACTTAGCTCACAGTCACAGACTCTCCCTCAAGATTACAATGAGCATAGGGAGAATGGAAGAGAAGAAGGCTTGAAGGCGATGAAGACTTCTGCTTGAAAGCTTCTGTAGATTTTGGCTCGAGCTCTTCTCTCTTTCTCTGAGTGTTTGTGTGACGGATCGCCTCGGTCAAGCCCGTTAACCGATAACGTACTTGATCCGAGTCCGCCTCCCGCGAACGGGCTGAAGCCTCGCAAGGGATACCAAACCACAGTCCGTGTAAACATAAAGGAACACACATATTTCATATATATTTCACAAGTTTACATAGCCAAATTTCCACAAAAACTAAAAAAAGTACAAGAGCCTGGGGCATACCCCGAGGTACAACTGAAGAAAGTAAACAACTAACTAAACTACACTGCTGAAGCTACTCTGCTGGAGGTGCTGACCCTGCACCGCTACGACGCGGCCCGGAACTAGACGTCGGATGAGAGACGTCCTCCTCGCTCTCACCTGTGGGGGTAGGGGTGAGCCTCTCTAGTCACTGGCTCGTAGGGAACTCCCCAAAACCGAGCGAAACAAACACCACGAGTACGAATAGTAAATAGCACCAACAATTAATATAACAGTTAAGCAGGTAAGTAAAGCTGTAAAAGTACTCACCGTCTGCCGACTACGAGAAACAACAGTAATAATTAAACGGCAAACCAGTACAGGTGTACAAGCTAAAGTAGAGACAGCCACACGAGCCACGTGAACTGGTTCGCGACACCAGAAACTGACTCGGACAACTAACACAGGTCTACCTCTCAGTCTCGCAGCCACGGACGAAAGGTCCAGCTGCCGCTCCACGTAAAAAGGTCAAGCAACTGTGGAGACCAACTAAACACCACCACCTGCAGACCACACGGTCACAGGCCCATGCCTGGCACCTCTAGAGACCTGGCCTGGGCTCGCTAGAGTGAGGCACTGGAAAAGGACTAGCTGGGGTCCAGTACGTCTACTGGTGTCCGTACCCCCAACTACGAGCGCGCTACAAGTGACTAAAGACAAACACAAGTGTCACTGTCCATTGTCGTCTTTCCCTCAGCCGGACGTACAACTCTAACACAAGAGTGAGGGTGTCCAGGTCAGACGACACAGACCTCGACGGTACAACACAAGTACCGGGACAAAGCCCCGAGCTAACAGCCTGGCTCACAAAGAACCTGGGGCACCCAACTGGAGAGGTAACCACGGTAGGCGTCGTACTACTCGCCACGTACACAGAACCACGTGCACGTCACACACAAACCACGTGAAACCTCACGTAAACCACAAGTAACCACTGATCCACTGCACGTGAACCCAACTGACTTGCGTACACAACGCGTAGTCACCGAAGTAAACAATTAACAGCATACCTTGTATGCTAAACACGTAAACCAAGTGCACTCAGTGCACCTCATGCGTCAACACACATGCATTATCGATAATTATTGTACTTAGTCATTCTGCTCATACAGAAGTAGGCGGCCACATCGACTGCCGCTTACAGGGAGTAACGGCAAGGGTCTTAGCCGTTAATCTCCTGGCTGAGGAGCTTGGCGACAAGCGATGTTGACGCCAAGTTCTCCGGCCATAACCCTGCAGAAACCCTAATCCGGCTCTGCGGGCTTTCTAACTATTCTAACTACTGAAAAACATGCAAATGCAATTCCTTTAGCATGCTAATACCCATTATAACATGATTCATACCGTAAACTACTCAAACCACCCATTATCCCGCATGGTGCAACTCTATCCAAACATGGATCATCATGCTGGTTCAAGTAGTTATGATGTGTTTTAATGTTTCTACGGAGCTACCAGGGTTCGTCCCCTACCTCAGAACGCGTTAGAATCTCCTGCAATCCCCCGGTTCACGCCGAGCCCTCCGCGAGCTCCCACGCGAATTGCACCACGCTGCGACGTTTCCTCGCGCAATTAAGCGATGCCGCGCGTCCACGATCGTCCAACTACTCCTCGGTACCTGTTGAAGCTTCAAAGACTCGGGGGCAGCAAGCTGGGGCAAGAGGGAATGAGAGTGAGCTGAGAAAACAGCCCTCGGGTGAGCCTATAACCTGTTGAACTGACAGGTTGGCGTCAACCCCCTTGTCGCCAACATCAACCGCCAGCCTAAACGTCCATAACTACTGCCGCTAAGTTCATGATGTAAACGTCCACCAATTTGGACGCCTACAAGTAAACGGCCACCCCTGGCCGCCAACTCAGACAGAACAGCAGCAGGTCCTATTCCATTTCAGGACCCACCCTGCTCTGCACCTGGACAAACTACACATCCATACCATGCATCCCACGCAACCGACTCACACTGGCCTCACAACGGCCGCCACAACCACAACACACACGATCCGCATGGATCCGAAAAGCACGCGACGTTACAGTTTGTGGCGTGAAGGTTCTTCTCACAGTTGTACACTCCTTGAAGGATTTTCAGGAAGGCCCTTCTGTTCTTCAGCAATGCTCCATCTTTTATATGAGTAGCTTTAGAATAGATCCGTTGAAGAGATCCGTTGGAGCTCTTCTAGTCGTTGCTGATCTTTCTCTTCATTTGTCTTAATCAGACTCTGGTGGTCTTCGAGGTCTGTAAGCATAGAAAGTGTTAGTATAAAAGAGTGTTTTTAAGATATCAGTGCATGCTACTGTGTTTCTGCTAACATTCTGAAAATAGTAGTTCATATCTATTTGACAAGACTCTGATTATGCATGCAGCTTTTTGTCAGAAGATATTTGACTTTTCATTTAAGCGCCAAGCATATTTGAAATATAAAGGCAATCTGTGTTTGCACAGAATCCATGAAGAAATCGTTATGAGCATGACTTATGAAATCGTTATGTGAAGAGTCGTTATGATCTCCTGAAGAAATCATTGTGATCAATAAACAAATTGATGTGATCACTTATGAATCGTTATGCAAGCAATCGTTATGATCTCCTGAAGAAATCGTTGTGATCAATAAAGAAATCGATGTGATCACTTATGAAATCGTTCTGAGATCAATTTCTTATCAAATCGTTGCGAAGGTAAATCGATGTGAGGGCAAATCGTTGCACTCACTTATCAAATCGTTATGAGACCGATTTCTTATCAAATCGTTGCGGTCACTTAAGAAATCGTTATGAGACCGATTTCTTGGCACATTGTTGCATTTACTTAAAGAATCGTTATGGCTTCTAAAGAAATCGTTATAACGCTTATAAAATCAATTAAACCAAATTAATGTAGCGCTTATTAATTTGGCACTTAAACTGAAATCGATGTATATTGATTAAACATCGATTTTATCATTTTAGTGCGCCATATTGCATCAATGAGAGACTTAGCATTTTGTTATGAGATTGATGCGACACAGATGAAACAAAATATTCAATTTAAGTTACATCATAAATTTTGTTAGTACCAAATAATCAAAAACAAATCTAATCATAAGTTTTGTTAACACCAAATATGAAGGTAATAAAGAGTGGTTCAACAAATCGTTCTTCAAGTATAAGTAAATCGTTGTTCAAGTATAAGCAAATCGTTGTTTAAGTAGAAACAAATCATTGTTTGCGATCAAATCGTTATTTGCTATCAAATCGTTGTTTGAGTAAAGACAAATCGTTGTTTAAGTGATAGCGAATCATTACACCGATCTTACCGAATCGTTATAGTGATCAAATCGTTGCAGCGATCAAATCGTTGTATAACTTACCAATCGTTGTTTGACTTATCGAATCGTTACAGTGATCAAATCGTTGTGTAACTTACCGAATCGTTATAATGATCAAATCGTTGTTTTAACTTATCTATGAAATCGATAAAGAGACCGAAATGTTATTTCACTTATAAAACCGATGTTCTATTAAGGAAATCGATGTGTACTTAGAATGAATGCTTTGAACTGTAAATAACAGTGTGTGAGAGTAACTTACAGATTTTGCTTGACTTATTTCCTGTGGATGAACTTCAGAAAAGATTGTTAGAAAATATTTATTAAAATTTTGTTAATCATAAAAATATATATATAATAAATAAAATTATATGGGGATGGACTGATCATCAGTGCTCGATTCAGAGAATTACTCCTCCATTCGTGGGAGAAATTCTACAACAACCCATGTCTCTTGCTGTAATGGTTTTTTGCATTAATGAAGGTTTATGAGCTATAAATCAGTGGAAAACGATAAGCCCTTCATTCCTTTGGTTTCTCGAGATAAAGGTAATTTGGATGAAAGGCTGGAGGCCTTAATAAGTTTTCTCGGAATATGATAGGAAGATGTTCGGATTAAATTCTCACCTTAGTGCGTTCTGGAAATCTATCCCGAGAGCGTCACTCTTTAAGTCGACTTTTCCCTGAGATACTGATCTCGAGATGAAAAAAGGAAGCCTTCTGTGGCAGTTATTAGGTCGCTCTTGATGCTTTAGAATGGGCTCAAATGGGCTTTTACTTTCGGAGTTGGCGATTGCGGGTAAGCATTAGACCTGTAATGGGTCTAAGATATATATACATACACACACGTATGCAATCATATTAACTGAAATCCGGATGAGACACATCTATACTAACTCAGTCTTGATGTTACCACGTGATAGTACCAGAATAATTTTTTCCTGTCAAACTCACAACACAGCAAACTCACAAAGTATTGGCAATAACCTTTCATCGGATTTGTTTCTTCTGAGGAATACATAAAAATTTGTCAATAAATCATTGATTGATCACTTCAAACTAGGGGTGGCAATGGCTGGGCCTGGACCGGGCCCGTGCTGGCCCGGTCCAGCCCGGTCTCTAATCGTTCGGCTCAAGCCGGCCCGCCCGGGACGAGGCCCGATTTTTTGAAGTCCGGTCCAGCCTGGGAAAATTAGGTAAGGCCCGGCCCAAACCCGCCCGACCTGATTTTATTTTTAAAAGATATTTTACTATCTTTTTATTTATTTTTATAATAAAATTAGTATTCATTTAATCAAAATAGTATAATAAACATTAGACTAATCTAGATAAACTTATTTCTAGTTATTACAAATATGAAATAAATGTTAAGTCATTAAATATAATTCCACAACACAAATTTCAATCTAAAATTTTAGAATATTGAATTATCGACATGTTACTTATTTTAAAAAAATATACACCGGGCCGCCCAGGTCGGACCGAGCCAATCCGAGCCCGACCCAAGCCCGTGTAAAACCAGGCCGGGCCACCGGGCCTTCGGGCCGGCCTGGCCCAATGACACCCCTACTTCAAACATTAACCGACCTTCTAATAAAAAACATGACTTCCTAAGTGCCGGATGCTCACTTTCCTGTAAAAAAAAAAAACATTGATTAATCACCTCAAACCTCACCCGACCCTTCTTTTTTCTTTCTTTTTTTTTTTACAATGGAAACTCACCTCATCCGACCTACTAATAAAAATCTTTACCTTCTAAATGCCACAAGCTTCTATTGTCAAAAAAAATCCTCACCTTCCATTTTCTGTCATTTTTTCTACTGTAAATATTATTTTCCTCTTCTACCTCCGTTTTCCTCCGATTCTTATCTTTCTAACGTGTACTTTATTTAAAACATGTATCATGATGATAAAACTTACGTAGTTATTCTTTGGAAGGAGCACATATTTGCTGCTTTGTTTTGTTGTTTGGATCTCAAGATCAACACACCTTAGACTATAGACCAATATATCACATAGACTTTTTTTTATTAAAGATATTTATTGTATATTTCTCATCTATGACATTTTTAGATATATTGTTCTTCTTTTAATTGTTTTAAGCATAAAATTTATCCATTCTAAAATAATTTTGATGTTTAATTACTAGAATTATATAGATGCATATGAACTTTTCAACATGGAGTTTTTTTAAAGACTTTTTTATTGACATTGTTTAATAGTCATGATTTTTCAAAAACATCTTTTCTTCTATTAATTCTATTCAATTTAAAAATGTTCTTAATTATATATACTAATTATAATATAAATTTATACAAATCTAATATTTTCAGTGGATCGCACTAGCATGGAACTAATTCCTCATACATATATTAGAGTAACACTTGTGCACCATTCATTGCCTCCCACCCACCCACCATAAGTAGCTAGCGACGAAATCTTTTTTTTTTTTTTTTTGGTGCGGGATTCTCGAACACATAACAGACGTCCGATTTTCCTCTGCGACTGGCAACTATTAGTCTATTTCTAAGGCACCCTTGTTTTTTTCCTTTTCTTACCATGACAGCCACCTGAGAATTTTCTACTGCCTTGCACGTAATGACCTTTACAGGAGAGCCTTGCTAGCCGCCCGGCTTTCATTAAAGCGTTTTTTATTCCAAGGATACACTAATTAATTAATCCCTTGCTGTATGAAGTAATACTAAATTGTTTAATATTTCTGTCTTTTGGGGTGTGGTGCCTGGTGCATTGTTCAAAGTTCCAAGACACCACAGGGTCTGGCCTGCAGTGTCGGATGGGCCAGACTATTATCACCCCAAGATTTCTCTCTGTCCCAGATGAAGAGCACTGGCAACTAATCAACAAGTTAACCAGACGCTCGGAGGAGAAAGGCCAAGACGGGAGCTGGGGCTGGAGGACCCAATAAAAAAGAAACTTTTTTCTTCTGATCCCTATTTTTTTTTTGAGAAAGGCTTGTTGCACTTTCAAAGTGCATTTTTTGTGCACTTTGCACTTCTCTAATTGGCCAATTGCTATTGGCACACTATCCCACCCAATGAGAAGTGCAAAAGTGCACAAAAAATACACTTTGAAAGTGCAACAAGCCTTTCTCTTTTTTTTTAGCACCGCTTGGTGCAAACTTGGTTGGTTTGCACCAAGCGGTGCAAACTACACCCCCATTGGGGGTGAGCACAACCCCCCATGGGGGTGTAGTGACATCACCCCACCCAATGGTGGGGTTGCTTGTTGCAAACCGCCCACAAGGCGGTTTGCAACAAGCATTTCCCTTTTTTTTGGGGGGGGGGGGGGGGGGGGGGGGGGGGAATTTGGGCCCCCACCCCCACCCCTCACCCTCCCAAGTGCTGTACACCACACCACAGTGCACTACGCAAAGGTCAAGGCAGGTGCTGTGGGAGATGGAAGAAACGCTGTTGGAACCATTGAAGGGAAAAAACAAAAAAACAAAAGAAGAAAAAAAACACTTTGTGGAGTACACAAGGAGTGGTTCAGTGGCTAAAGTCCTCCAACTTAGATCTTAAATTCAAATTTAGACCCCCACACTTACCTATCAAAAAAAAAAAAAACACACACACAGACACACACCCACTCTTCTGTGGAAACGAGGACCGGCCCATGCTCAATCCAATCCATCCACACACGCACGCACCATCCAGCAAAGCAGGTAAAGAATTACGACTGGTGTTTGTCTGCCTCCTTCCGGTGGTGCTGCATGACGCTCCAAAGGCAACATGCATGCTCTTACCTTACCATGCACCGCGAGGCCCTACCTGGCGTTCTTCCTATTAGTATTTCCTTCCCCACTGCTGTTGTAAACTGTAACATTCCTCTGAGAGAGTGTAAAGGCAGCCGCAGCGAGTCATCTTCCGCCACCTGCTGCATGCATGGTTGCAGGACGCAGCTGCCCTGGTCTCATTATTAACCTCAAGACAAGGTCGTTCCCACTTACAGTCATCACAGTTAATTAATACTGGA
The DNA here is from genome assembly GCA_014218235.1 of Colocasia esculenta. NCBI lineage: Eukaryota > Viridiplantae > Streptophyta > Magnoliopsida > Alismatales > Araceae > Colocasia > Colocasia esculenta. The sequence goes on along the minus strand of JACBKR010005836.1, from coordinate 3,702 downwards.
TGATGAAATGATACAACATATATATTGATTGTAAACATCATAGTTTAGTGAACTTTTGTGGTGGGTGGATGGGGAGGGGGTGTTTCAGCTGACATGTTAACCTATTGATCATGGAGTAGGTAGGTAGATAGGTTGATTGTAGTTCCCTAATAGAATGTGGAAGGATTCGTTCGTTTTACACATGGACTTCTATTTCCATAGAGATAACATGGCAGTCGATTCTGAAACAGAGCCCTCGCGTTTAGTTGAAGGGAAGCCTGCAAGCAATAGAGAAGAAAGCCATTTAATGGAGACAAGCGGGGCTCATCATGTCAATAACTGAAATCAGACTTAGCAGTCAAAAAGATTACTATCATAATATCATTTCTTGTATCCATGAAGATTTTTGCACGTATTATGTGTCACCTACCACCACCACCACCACCACCATCAATATGGGTTGCGCTCTCAGTAGTTGGGAAAGTAAAGTAAAGCCGAAAAAAGATCAAACAGGAAAGAACAGAACACATTATCCTTGCATGTCGAGGCCCCAGTGCATTTCTTGCCATTGCATCCTCCAAGAAGCCAGAAACTATTAGTAGCTTTTAGCTCTTCCATGGAGCCAAAAACTATGCTAGTGTATCTTTTTTCTTTTTTTTTTGGGGGGGGGGGGGGGGGGCGCCAGTTGGCATTAAAAAAAAAACATGAAGCAAATCTGTCACGATCAATGTTCTTCAGACCGTGCAGATTCGATCTGACCCTTGCAAAGGCATCTCTAACTCTACATTTAATGGCCTAGCCTGTATGCTCTTGGCCAGCCTATTTGGTTGGCCTTGGACATAAAAGAAGAGCAGCATGTGTAGGTGTAAGCTTATTTTAACCTCAATGTCATACTGAACAAGTGTTTTTCCCAAGTTTCTTCACTTTCTCCCATCAGCTTCAGTATTGTCCGGTTAATGATAAAAATGTTTCATCAGGTGGAGTTTTCCTTCTCTTCTCTGTTTTCACCACTTCAAAGTTCTAGAACTATAGGGCACTTCAATTAATAATACTAGAATAAAATTCTAATATTATTGATCTCATTGCTAACGTGATATTGGCCCTAGAGGGCTGAGCAAAGGAAAGAAGGCAAGGGCGTAGAAGAGACATTTCGATCCAAAGTGCAAATTCGATTGACAATTACATAATTAGTAGAGAATTTGGAATTAGATACAGTGCAGGTCCTTTTTTCCATATAGGATTGGGATGGACCCAGTTTTCACCATAAATTGGGGGGGGGGGGGGGGGGTAAAGGATAGACTTAGTCTGAGTTCATAGAATACCATGGCCGCCCCCCCCCTCTATCTCTCTCTCCTCTCTCATCAGGCTGTTTCCTCCTCTGTCGACCACTTCTCCTATCCATGTGTTCCGTCTCTCTCCTCTCCCATGGAGTACTGCAGCCATGGGGACTGACTCATGCATTTAGTGTCCCTTAGCTTAGAGGAGAATAGTTCTTCACCTCCTTGCTCGTGTGGGTACTGCTTGGATTGTGCATACGCACAAATTATGTGAAATGGAAAAGCCATTGGAGGAGAACTCTTCTTCACCCCACCTTTCTTGCGACTATGTGACAAGCCCGCTATAGGGCCCAAGCCCCAAAGTCCTCCACTTGGACTTAATATTGTAAAAATGGCATACTCCTTTGAGGCATTATATCTCACATTGGTAGGTCAATTACGGTGCCATTAACTTATGCCAGTACTCTTGAGATGTCCACATGTGATTTATTAATTCATCTTCTCCTTCAAAATGTGTGAACTATAGCGACTGTCAAAGTCTAGGCTTAGTTTTGATGTCTTGGAAATTGGAATGTATTCTTTGATCTGAGGAGTATTCCTATCGAGGAAAGAGCGAACTATCAATACAGTGTACTCATATTTTTGTTCATGCTTCTTCCAAGTTCCAACAAGAACGTACCCAACATATCTCCAACATTTCATATTGTAGGCATCACTTCCTTTTATGGTGCACATCATAATAGATGAAGAAGAAATATTATTCAGAGGTATATTAGGGATATCAATAACTGTTTTGTTTCTTCTTAGTGCTTTATAATCTATCTTGTATCATCAGAGACATTTTCAAGTTGTATCAGACATACATCTCCTGTGCATCATCTTTTCGAGTACATTAAAAGTCCAAAAGCACAGATTTGAAGAAAAAAAATCACGGTCTATCAACTAATAACATGCTAGCAAAAAATGGCTGGAAAAAAAACCTCTGGCAACAATTTCTAGTTATGGACTTATTTTTTGTGAGCACATACCCTAGTCTGAGTGAGGTGTCAGAGCTGCTGTCGCATTTCTGAGGGTCTCCTGTATTTGAGGCACTGGTGACTGTCTCAGAGGACATCCTATCTTCATGTATAATGTTCCCAGTCTCACCAGCTGCCAACTTTTTCCTGCTCTCCTTCATTTCCATAACCTGCATCCGTCCAAGAACACGAGGCCCCTGCATAGTGAGTGAATGAAAGAAAGGGGTAACAAAAAAGGAAGAAAAAAGAAAAGATTGAATGAAGCCTTTTACTTTCTGCTTTAGCCGTGCGTTCTCTTCCATCAGTTGATCCCCCTGTGCATGCAAAGGGCACAATCAGTTGTAAAGAAGCAAGCTAATCTTCTGTTGTTGCTGGGCAAGTTTGCAGATGCAGTCTTTATTTTTATCTTCTTTCTTTTGTGGTTCAGAAATTAGTCATCGAACAGTGAAGGCTACACTGAAGGCTTACTATGCATGTAGAGTAGTAATAAGTGCTCTCAAGAGATGGTTGCCTTGTATACTGTTTTTCACCGCCCAATGTGTGGCAGGCCATGTTACTGCTCTGAAACAATGCTGATGAATGTAAATCGCAAACCAAAGACATCTAACTTAACCAAGTCTTCTATCTGTTTATCTCTTCCATGATAGATTTCTTTTTCCCCTTCGACCATGTGAAACAATGTACATAGACCTGATCCAGTGGAATCTGAAATTGTTATCTATCTCTTCAACAGAATATATTTCCCAGTTATGAGCCTCTGAATGGGGTTGAGGGCACTTCTCCGCATGTCCTCTTTTGGCATTTTCACTTTATCACTTATTCCAACAGAGACAACCGCATGTAAGAGTTACGACGTAATGGAGGATGGTCTTATTTACTTGTGTTGGAATTAGTCATTGGTGGTCTCTAGTTGGGTCAAAGTTAGCTTATTGTCACCTAGGGTCCAACCACTCGTTGTGTACCCAGGTATAAGTGTTCCTCTTTTTCTAATCAATGAGATTAATCCCTAATTTTTCTTGAAAATATGGTATCATAACATGATTAGGGCTCTGGGATCGTAACGCACCCTCTTCCTTCACGGCAGCAGGGTTTTGCAAGGCGGATTGAATCGGATCGAATCAGGGGCGAACCCGATTCATGATTCGCGTGATTTGCCCGAGCCAGTCGTAGACCTACCAAATTGAGCGCATTAGGGTCGATTCGATCACCAAGGATCCGGCCTGATTCACTTCGCCGGATCCGACTCGATCCAACACGGTCGACACCCTGTGAAATAGGACTGTGCAATCCCAATTCGCAGGGTTTCATGCCGGAAACCCTTCTTCCTCCCCTTTTTCCCCTATTCCCCTCAAGGAAACCCTAGATCTACATTCTAAGAGACCTAAGGAGGCTTCCTACGTGGATTTGAAGGTGCTTGGAGACTTTCTTGG
>JACBKR010005835.1:0-15997 GCA_014218235.1 Colocasia esculenta | reverse complement strand
TATCCAATTAATTTAAATTCTGAACATCTATGATACCATAGACCTAGATTACTGGTATTTATAAGATATCTAAAAACTCTTTTAACTGCATGAACGTGAGATTCTTTTGGATCAGCTTGGAATCTTGCACAATAAACAAACACTGAACATTATATCTGGTCTACTTGCAGTAAGATAGACAGTGATCCTATCATTCTCTATAGATCTTTTGATCTACCTTTTTACCAAGGGGATCACTATCTAACTTAATTCCTGAGCTCATGGGTGTTCCTAAAGGTTTACATTTGTCAAAACCATATTTAGTGAGCAAATCTGAAATGTATTTGGTTGACAGATGTAAGTCCCTTCCTTGGTTTGCTTGATTTGCAAGCAAGAAAATAATTTAGTTCACCCATCATACTCATTTCAAATTCATTTTACATCAAATTTTCAAAGAATTTGCAGAGAGATTCATTAGTAGAACCAAAAATAATATCATCAATATAAATTTGTACAATTAGGATTCCATCTGAAAATTTCTTTAAATAAAGTACTATCTACTTTTCCTCTTATAAAATCATGTGACATAAGATAGCACTTAGTCTTTCATACCAAGCTCTTGGAGCTTGTTTCAAGCCATATAGTGCTTTCTTTAAACGGAAAACATGATCAGGATGCTTAGTGTCTTCAAAGCCAGGAGGTTGCTCAACATATACTTCTTCTTTAATAAAACCATTTAGAAAAGCACTTTTAACATCCATCTGAAATAGATTATATTAAGAGAGCAAGCATATGCTAATAAGATTCTAATTGCCTCTAATCTAGCTACTAGAGCATAGGTTTCATCAAAATCTATGTCTTCCTCTTGGGAGTAGTCTTCAGATAAAGAAGAATCTGCAATCTTTAAAGCATTTGAAATTTTCTTTTTCGAAGAGCTTTCAGAAAATCTTTCCATGTTTATTTCATGTGCCATGAGGGATCCTATTAACTTGTCAATAGATAATTGTGTTAAATCATGGGCTTCCTCTATAGCTGTAACTTTAGGAGTTAGACATTTGTTAGAGATCTTAAGATTTTTCTTACTGTTTCCTCATTGGTTAGGACTTTCCCTAAAGCACTTAATCCTACAATTATATTTGAAAATCTATTGTCATTTGAGTTATATTTTCATTTGGGAGCATTTTAAACTGTTCATATTGAGATACAAGTATGTCTATTCTAGTTTGTTTAACCCTATCTGTGCCTTCATATGTTACTTGTAATTTATCCCACATTTCTTTTGCTGTTTTACATGCTGAAAGTCTATTAAACTCTCTTTTCGATAAAGCACAGCAAAGATAATTTTTGCCTTGAAATTTAAAGACATATTTCTTTTGTCTGCAATTGAAAGAGCACCAGAAGCGGATTCTGCAAGGACTTGAAAATCACCTTGTTCAATTACCTGCCATAGGTCGAAGTCAGTACCTCTGATGAAGCATTCCATCCTCATCTTCCAATATTGATAATCTTCACCATCAAAGAAGGGTGGCCTTGTGACTGATTGGCCTTCATAGTTGTGAGCTTCGGATGCCATTTCTTCTCAAATCCCTTAGATTCTTCTGAGAAGACCTTGCTCTGATACCACTTGTTGATTGAAATGGCATACACACAGTCCTAGAGGGGGGGTGAATAGGACTTTCTATCTTTTAAAAATTTCTTCTGAAAAGCACAGCACTAAATAGATATGTTAGTACTAAGTGTGATGTGTGTAATTCAAGTGTAAACTTGGCGGAAACAATCACACAATTAAATGCACAAGGGATTTATCCAGGTTTGGCTCTTCCCACATGGAAGTCCTACATCCAGTTCTCAAGCCAACCACTTGAGATTTCACCATACTGCCAACAAATTGGCCTTCTCACACCCTTGAGAGGAATTACAAAACCCACTTGCTCAACCGCAAGTCTTCTCTAAACAGGGGAACAAACACTGCCTTTCACAAGGTATTCCCTTCACGGGAGGGGAAAAGCAGAACAGAACTTCTGCAAGAATTACAACAGAAATATAGAGTTAAACACTTGTGTGTTTGCCTCAAAACTGAGCACAAAACACACCCAAACTCCAACAGGATTGAAGGATCAAGAAATTGAGCAAAAATCCTAATTGAAGCAACTTGGGTGGACTTGAAGACAGTAGCAAATTACAATTGCCACCCAATACAGAACTTCAGAAGAAGACTTTCTGAAATGAGGCTCTCAGATTGTAGCTTAGCAGGAAGGCTTTTGAGAGAGAGAGAGCTTGAAGGATTCGGATGAAGCTTTCAAGAGAATTCACTTAAATGTATGTGGTCTCTGTGTATTTCTCTTGTGTTGTTCTCTCTTCTTCTTCTTTTATAATCTCTAAAAATATAGCCGTTTGAAGGAGATAGCCGTTGGAGCTTGGTGGTTGTTTGCAATTTAGACGTTGGAAGAGAGTTTCTGGGATCCTTTGGATCTTGAAGGCTTTGTCCAGAAGGTCTTGAAAGTTTTCATATTTCCAAGGTCTTCAGAAAAGGAGCAGTTGTAACAGCTAGAAGATAAGCTCTTGTAGACTGAGCTGGGAACAACCCATGCTAAACATGTGCTCAATTAATGCCTGTTGCAAAGACAAGACAAGGAAAGCATATCTCCATACCTTTGTGCTCGGTGGGTCAGTTTGAGTACAACAGACAGTATAGAACCTAGTATTCTCAACCTTTTCAAAAATAGAGCAGACAGACAAAAAGTTAAAGTATGGGTCTGTCAGTGTAGGTGAGATGGTCAGATGCCATGCGTCTAAGATTTTCATAAATGCTTTGTATCTCATGAAGGATATAAATGAAGTAAGGACATCAAGACTGTAAGATATTCAGAGAAAGTTTTGCAGAGATGAATAATTTGAATATACTATGTTCTGTCAGAGAAGTATATTAAAATATAATCTTCTAAGATTTTAGTAAGATATGTTTAGGCAATAGGCAATTTGTCAATAAATTATGTCTAAGATGTTAAGAATCAGAAAAGGATTTTATAAACTTAAACATATATATTCTAAGACAGATAGAACTGACAAAGTACAAGTACAAAACTGACAGTGAAGCGAATGCAATAGAACAGGTGATTCGACTGAAGAAATAGGCATGATTCGAATTCAAGAAGAATAAGGTAATTCGACTATAGTAGTGAAGACATCAATCGAATGTAGTGTAAGGCAACATTCGGCTGTATGAGCTGAAGTCGGGAGTCGAATACAGTGTGAAGGACATTCGACTGTGTGAGTCGAAGTCATGAGTCGAATACAGTGTAAAGGACATTCGAGTGTGTTAGTCGGAGTCATGAGTCGAATATAGTGTAAAGTTGTGGACAATTCGCAAGACTTGTGACTGAGTTTCTGAAGGAGTCGGATTTTGCATTCGAATGTATCAATCGGATACAGTAGGCTATAGAGATAGTTCTGTGGCCTTAGAAATTTAAGTAATCAGGATATTGACATATATATTGGAAAAACACATATTAAAGATTTGTATAGCAAAAACATTATTCAAAAGTATTTAAAAGAAACTTTGGATTTCTTAGGGGCAGTTGCTCAAACAAGTCCATCACCCAAATGTACAGCAGTTTACAGATATCTCCAACGGTTTGACGGGGCTTGGAAAAATTTTTAGAATTTGAGACATGGTGAGAAAATATTAAGATCTCTACAAACTCATGGACTCCAAAGGTGACAGCCATAGAAGAAAACAACGACCTTAGAAGAATGTCACTTGAGAAACTCATTGGGTCTTTAATGGCTCATGAGATAAATATTGAAAGGCTGGGAGAATCTTCCAGCAAGAAGAAGCACAGCAATGCTCTCAAAGCCACAGAAGACACATCTGATGGGGAATCAGAAAGTGACAAAAGCAATGAGAGCAGTGAAGATGAAGAAGCCTCTCTCTAGAAGACTGCAAGAATACTAGCTAAAAAGAAATACCAGTCAGGAAGAAGATACTTCAAGAAAGGAAAAGACTTTAAAGATCCGAAGGCAAAGATGTAAGAGACCAGAACCGATATGCTATGAGTGCAAGAAGCTTGGACACATCAAGCCGAGTGTCCAAAATTGAAGAAAAAGAGTTCAAGAAGAAGGACAACACAAAGAAATTCAAAAGATATAAGAAGAAGGCCATGGCTACTGTATGGAACAACAAAAGTGACTCAGACAGTGAGTCAAGCTCCAGCGAAGAAGAAGAAGAAAAATCCAACCTGGCCATGGCAAATGTTGATGATAAGGTAACTTCTGACCATCCTTTAACGAATTATACAGTAAGTATAAAGATGTCTGTAAGTTGTTAAAAACAACCAAGAAAACTAGCATGCTTGGAAATAACCAACTCAGATTTAAAATCTGAAACTGAGCAACTAGAGAAACAAATTCTGAACTTAAAAGAAGAAATGAGCTGTTATTGAAGATATAAAAAGTAAAAATGAAAAGATATCAAACCTAGAAAATCAGGAAACCATAAGTAAACTTAAAAGTGAAATTAACACACTAACAAAAGATAATGAATACTGACTGCCACAATTGAAAAATTCACTAATGGAAAATCCTCTCTAATATAAAAAGAGCAAGAAGATCAGGTAAGAAAAAATATGGTAGGATATACTCCACCAGACAATGAAGAAACTGTAATTCATCCTAAAATTTATCCAACTCGAAAATTCGTAGCTGAACAAAATCCTAATTATAAAATAAATAAAAATAAAATTCATAAGCCAAATAGGACAATAAACAATATTCCTTGCTGCACACACTGTAACAAATTAGGTCATACTAAAATAACATGTACAACCAAACACCTAAAATGGATTCCCAAAAGAAACTGTGAAGAAACTAACCAATCAAGACCCAAAAGAACTTGGGTACTAAATCTCAATGATTGATTGCAGGGAAGCCTTAGAGCATCATAGTGGTACCTGGATAGCGGGTGCTCAAGACATATAACAGGCAACAAGAAATTATTCTCTCATATAAAAAATGAAGAAGGCACAGTAACCTATGGCGATAATGGAAAAGGATCAGTGATTGGTTGTGGATCTATTGGAAGTCAAGATAGAATCCTTATGGAAGATGTCTATGCGTCAAGGGACTCAAGCACAATCTAATTAGCATCAGTCAGCTATGCGACAAGGGTCACCAGATCAAGTTTAGGAATCTAAATGTATAATTATCAGGATGGTGCAACTGTCTTCGAAGCCAGCAGAGAAAACAACCTATATGTCTGCATCTAGAAGAATTAAAAGATCAAGACATTTGTCTAGCAGCGAGTAAAGATCAGAATGCTGAATTATGGCACAGAAGGTTAGGTCACTGTAGCTTGGATTGGAATAAGAAAACTAATCAAACATAATCTAGTGGAAGGTCTGCCGAAGATTAATTCAAGACTAGAAAGCGTTGTGAACCATGTGCAAAGGGAAGCATGCGAAATCCTCCTTTAAATCAAAGACAGCAGTCACTACTTTCAAACCTCTAGAACTACTACATATGGATCTATTTGGACCAATAAGAACTACAGCCTAGGAGGAAAGAACTTTGGATTTGTCATAGTCGATGATTACTCAAGATTTACATGGGTATCATTTTTAGAGCATAAAGATGACACATTTGAAAGTTTTGTGAAGTTCAGTAAATTAGTTCAAAAAGATAAGAAGTTTAGCATTCAGCATCCGTTCAGATCATGGAGGAGAATTTCAAAACGACAGATTTGTAGAATTTTGAGTGATCAAGGTATAGAACACAAATTCTCAGAACCTAGAACCACACAAAAAATGGAGTAGCTGAGAGGAAGAATAGAACCTTGTTGGACATGGTCAGGACCATGCTATCTGAGTACAACCTTCCAAGGTACTTCTGGCAGAAGCATTAATACACATGTTATATATCAATAGAGTCATGATCAGGCCAATCCTGAAGAAGACTGCATATGAGCGTACAAGGAAAGGAAGCCCAAGATCAGTCATCTCAGAACGTTTGGATGTCCATGCTTCATTCACATCAATGGTAAGAGAGACATAAGTAAGCTTGATCCCAAATCCGATGAAGGGATCTTTATGGGGTACACTTCTAAACCCAAAGGCTATAGAGTTTTTAATAAAAGAAGTTATTGATTGAACAAACTGTTCATTATTTTTTATGAATCTAACCCTTCCTTGAGAAAGGAATCTGTAAGTGATGATGAAGACACAGATAGTCAGAAAGTCTATCATAAAATGAAGAATCTACCATCAAGGATGGTGAAGACACCCTTGGAAGAACTGCAACAGAAGGAAGTTATCCATGATGATCTTCCAAAGGAATGGAGATACAAAAAGGATCACCCTATTGATAAACATTAGAGATCCATCAGTTGAGGTAAGAACAAGAGGTAATGTTATTCCTTGTGATTATTTAGCATTTGTATCTAAAATTCAGCCGAAGACAGTCAATGAAGCACTGTCTGATGAATCTTGGATTTTAGCCATGCAAGATGAACTTAATCAGCATGAGAAATCAGGTTTGGTCCCTTGTTCCGAGACCATCAGATCATCCTATGATTGGCACCAAATGGGTGTTCAGGAACAAATTGGATGAAGCTGGTGTTATCACTAGAAACAAGGCTAGACTAGTTGCTCAAGGCTATTCCCAAGAGGAAGGCATAGATTTCGATGAAACCTATGCACCAGTGGCAGACTAGAGGCTATTAGAATTTTACTTGCTTATGCATGTGCATTGGATTTAAACTTTTTCAAATGGATGTAAAGTCTGCTTTTCTAAAATGTTATATAAAGGAGGAAGTTATGTAGAATAACCTCCTGGTTTTGATGATTTGAACTATCCAAATCATGTTTTAAATTGCATAAAGCATTGTATGGGTTGAAATAAGCACCTAGAGCATGGTATGAAAGACTTAATGCATTCTTATTAATCATGGTTTTATTCGAGGTCAGGTAGATAGCACATTGTTCATTAAGTCAAATAATAAAAATATATTACTTATGAAAATTTAGTAGATGATGATTATATTTGGTTCTACTAATAAATCATTATGCAAGTATTTGAAAAGCTCATGCAGGGAGAATTTTAGATGAGTATGATGGGAAACTCAACTACTTCCTTGGATTACAAATAAAGCAAGGCAATGAAGGAACCCATATTTGTCAAGCAAAATACACCAAGGAACTTCTAAAGAAATTTGATTTTGAAAATGCCAAACCACTGTACACTCCAATGAGCACATCTACCAGGTTAGACAGTGATAAGGAAGGTAAGAAAGTTGATCAGAAACTTTATAGAGGTATGATAGGATCATTGCTTTATTTAACAGCTAGTAGACCAGATATCTTATTTAGTGTATGTATGTGTGCAAGATATCAGTCTGATCCTAAGGAATCCCATCTAATATCTGTTAAAAGGATTTTTAGATATTTAGCTAAAACTCATGACCTAGGTCTATGGTATCCTAAATCATGTGAAACCAGTTTAGTTGGATATTATGATGCTGACTATGGTAGATGCAAAGTAGATAGAAAAAGCACCAGTGGTGGTTGTAATTTCTTGCAGGATGTTTGATTTCATGGTCTTCAAAGAAGCAAAATTCAGTATCACTATCAACAGCTGAAGCTGAATACGTAGCTGCTGGGAGCTGTTGCACTCAACTCTTATGGATAAAACAACAGCTTGAGGACTATGGTTGCACATCAAAACCATCCTATTGATGTGCGACAACACAAGTGCGATAAATCTCACAAAAAAATCCAATACAGCACTCCAGGACGAAACATATAGAGGTCAGATTCATTTTATTAGAGTATTCAAATGGTAATATAATGTTTCATTTGTAGATACTCAAAATCAGTTAGCAGATATCTTACAAAAGCCTTACTTGAAGAGAGATTTACGTCTCTTAGAAGGGAATTAGGCAGTGTAATTTGTAAAGATATGTCTGTATGTAACTGAAATAATAATTTTCAGAATATTACTTGTCCTTCCCGCTAAAATTTAAGCAAATCCTTTATGCTTGCATCATAAATTGCTATGGCGTTTCAGATAATTCTTTATGGTTTGCGTTATCCTCTCCTCTTTTGTCGTTATCCGCTTTTATGCTCTGGCGTTCAAAAAGTGACTTTATGTCTTGCCGTTAAATCCGAAATCCATGCCTCATCGATTTCCTCTCTCTCTTATCTCTTTCGATTTGCCTGCCTGTGAAATCCCTTATCGACTCCAGAATCCCCTCTGAGCGGGTTTCGAAGGATCCCTCTGTTCTTGGTCAAATTTCTTGAGGGTTCTTATTCCTCTCCTTCCCACGATCCTCCAAAAACCTTCCTTGCTTGATTCTATGGATGCTTCTGGGAGTTCGGCAGCATAGGTGGTTACAACGTCGCCTTCCTCACGGCGGAACACAGGATGTTTGTGGCTGTCAGGATCAAGTTTTGTGGAAACAAGGCAGTGGATATTGAAGATCTAGAGAAGCATAAAATGCATAGCATAGTGGAAGCCATTCAGAGGATGAAGTGGATAAGATGGTTACTGTTTCTGAACCAAGTTATCCAGACCTAGCCAAGCTTTCTACACCTACCTGAAATCAAAGAAGAGGGTCTCTCTCCTCCATAGTAAAAGGTACACCCATTCACATCACCTATGATCTTTTGGAGAGACTATTTGGAGTATATATAGCCGGTCACTATGGGGTGAACTCCGTAGGAATTCATGCCAAGGGGCTAGGGATCATCAGAACAGAGTACAAGCTGAAGGATGGAAAGATCGACATCAACCAACTTAATGCATTCAACAGAATACTGCACTTTATAGTTTGTCAGATTTTGGTTCCAAGAAGGCTACCTTCTCAACCTGCCCAAAAGGAGATTCAGATATGATGTTCTGGGCCATCCAAGATCAAGATATCAACATGGCTCAGGTTATTATTGAAAGGATGAAGTCTGCTGCAGAGATGATATGGGATAAGAAGAACAAATTGGCAGTACTCTTCCATATGCCCAGCTGCTCACCATAATTTTCAAGGATTATGATATTGACTTGAAGGGAGAAGTAATGGAGAAGATGGGCCAGCCTATTCGGTCCAGGATTTGAAGAAAAGTGGTTTCTCTCTAGTGGGAAACATTTGGACCAAGACCTCTGTGGCAGAAGGGAAGCAATCATTAGGGAAGCTTTAGAAATTCCACCAGTTCAAGAAGCAGAGGCAGAAATCAGAATTGAAGAACCTCGTGCATCAGTGAGGAGGATTGAAGATATAGCACCAGCACTCATTGAACACGTTGGGCAATCAACTGAATGGTGATCCCCTCTACAGTCCCTGCTCCTACAATTGAAGAATCTGTCATCTAGAGACTGTTGCTCATGCTGAGGGGGAGCAGGAAAATACTCTCATGGAAGACATTCCTAGTGTTCGTGCTGCAGATGTTAGTATGGAAGGTAGTATGGCAGAAACCATTCCAGAGGTGGTGGCACCAGGCCACACTGAAGATGTACTGATGGAAGATGCTCCAGCTCATGGGGAACCAGAGATTCATGGGGAGCCTATTGCTAGTGCTCCTGCAGATCAATTCCAGGAAGGAATTGTTGAAGATGTTTCAGATGAGGATATGGAGCCCATCATCAGCTCCGGTGGAAAGAGAAGGGTGTTGCCCCCAGAATTCCTCTACTCATCAGGAAGGCACACCACAGATCAATGAAGAGGAAGATTCGTGTGCACATGAAGCTGTCATTAATAGACAAATGCACATGGGGGATCTTGTGCTCTGCAATCTGAAGTTAATCCATTTTTCTGAGTCAGAGCACAAAAGACAAGGAGATTGGAGCAGTTAAAGTTGAGCTCCAGGAGATGAGAGGTGAGCTGGGTAGCTTGAAGCAGCTAGTGTCAAATCTTTCAAACTTTGTGGAGGGCGCAATTGACTACTCCTACCCCTCCTGCTCCACTCAACCTGTACCAGAGGAACCAGTTGTTGGGCCATCAGGGGCAATTGCTGAAGAATCAGGGCCATCAGGGTCATTGCAGAGGAAGTCAAGGCCACCAGGGCCATCAGTTGTAGAGGAAGTCTGGCCATCAGGGCCAGTGTAGTTGAAGATGTGGGCATCAGGCCATCAGGGCCAGTGGAATCAGTGGCAGAAAACAGGGTCTCAGCATTTGTAGAGGTTGCTACTGTGCCCCCAGAGCCTTCTGTCCCTTCTAACCTTCAGACTCCAGCTCCTTCTTCTCCACCTACATCCTCTTTGCCTCGCCTACTCTGAACCCTCCAAGAAACCTCTTCCAAAACACATCTCCTCACCCACACATTTTCCTGCTATCTCATCTTCTTCACCTACTCTTCTCCTGCATTCCTCCTCCTCCAACATTTGTTGAACCTCCAGCATCATCATCTACTGGACCATCTGCACCACCTCCTCCTACTTCTTTCTCTTCTCTTCATCCACCCACTCCTCCCTCTTCATCACCATCATTCCGGAGGGTGCTCGTGTTCAAGGCCACATCATACAGGACATTAAGATGAGTTGAAGAAGCAATTCTTCACTCAGTCCTGTCTGTTTCCTCCCATGTTCACAGGACAGGTTCTCCCAGTCTTGCCCCAAAAAGAGAAAAGTTTCTAAGCAACTTGCTCTCTCTTTCTGAACCTCGATTCCCCTCTTTGGTTATCTCTTTCTGTTGAAAATAGAAGGAGATCCCTTTATTGTGAATTCTTACAAAAGTGTACATTTGTTGCCATTTTTGGCCCCTCACCTTAATCTCACATAACACCCACTATTGTTCTTCCTCTCTCCCCCATATCCAAATCAGATCAGTCCAAAATCTTCTCCTAGCTGAGTCTAAAACTGAAGACCAGTGGGCTCGGGGCCATCAGTCTCTCTACAGAAATATTGCTTGCCAGATCTGAAAGGTTCCACCCCATACCACCACTTTCTTGTCTGAGTGGTTTGTCATCCACCATAGACACACTTGGGGTCCTTCATCCAGAGGGAAATCAAGTTAATCCTGGCAGGTTCAAGATGTACAATAATTATCGGTTTGTCAACAAACTGCCAGAAATTCAGCTTGGTTAGTTCAGGGCCGCCATTGCACAGCTCAGGACTGAAAACCCTGTCAAACTTCCCTTAAAGTGGATTTGCTACTCTGCAGATGCCAGATATTGTCGTCCTCCCCAAGCTTCATTCCTTGCTCATGGACTCTACTGTGGGTCCTACTATTTTTAAGAGATTTGCTAGAGTAATGGTCAGAATCACAGTCCAGAGGAGCCTCTCTGCCTTCCACATATTTCTATTCCGAGAGTATCATAGGGGTTCTATCAAATCAGATGTTTTAGCTCCTCTCTTCTCTGAGTGTGAAAGACACCCCTCTGAAGGGGAGAAGCACTATCACCAAAATGCTCAGCAGTTGGACACTCTGAACCTCTCCCTGACCAGATCCGACAAACCCCCTCTATATGTTGAAGAATTCTAGATCTCAACTCCATCAATTGGTTCAAGATCTCTTTGCCATTTGGGTTGGGAGGTACAAAGTATATGTACCTTGAAGAAGGATCTGCTGCAGCACAAGATTTTCTACCCTATATCCATCGACAAATTCTTGCAGCATGTCAGTTTTGGGAACTACCAGCTTTTACCGAACATCTCTTGGGAAAGAGGAGTATGCCAATTTCAATGAAGCTCAGAGGCACACTCCACATCCAAAGATTTTTTCTAGACATGGGGCCTTCCTACAATTTCTCTGGGGGTGCATTTAAGAATTTCTTTGAAGAGCAGGAAATCCAGGCTTGGCCCAATCATCACTCACCATCTCACTTCTGTCTCATGCCTTCTACATTTCTGACCCCCATTAAGTAATCAAATCTGATATTTTGTCTCGCACTTATCTTTGTCTATATCATTTCTCTTTGTCTATCTAATTCTTTTTGCTTAATAAAAAAAAGGGGGAGAAAAATTATTCTGAAGACATCCCTAAAATAAAGTTATTTAATTTTTTTACAAAATTTCAGTACTTTCTATGCATGCAATTTCTATGTTTTTGTCATCAACAAAAAGGGAGATTGATGATCAGTCCATCTCATATAATTAATTATTAATTATATATGTATTTTTTGGTGATTAACAAAACCTTGAAAAGTATTCTCTAACACTTTTTGTGAAGTTTATCCATAGGAAATAACTCAAGCAAATCTGTAAGTTATCCTCACCACATGTTATTTGAAGTTCAAAGCATAAATTTGTCTAAGTACACATCGATTCTATATGATCGCTACAACGATTTGATCACTATAACGATTCAAAGTCACTTAAACAACGATTTCCTTTCACTTAAACAACGATTTGATCGAAACAACGATTTCTTTCACTTAAACAACGATTGATCAAAACAAACGATTTCTTTCACTTAAACAACAATTTGATCGAAAACAACGATTTCTTTCACTTAAACAACGATTTGATCGAAACATAATTTCATTTCACTAAAAAAACGATTTGATCACAACAACGATTTGCTTCACTGAAGAATGATTTGATCGCAACAACGATTTGCTTCACTTAAAGATTGATTTGATCGCAACAACAATTTGCTTTCACTTAAAGAACGATTTGATCACAACAAACGATTTGCTTTCACTCAAAGAACGATTTGGTCACAACAACGATTCACTTTCATTTAAACAACGATTTTCTCTTAAACACGATTTCCTCATAACAATGACTCTGTCTCACTTAAACACGATTTGTCGCTACAACGATTTGGTGGTTGATACATCGAACAATGATTTCATGTCTACAACGATTTCACTAAAACACATCAACTTCATATGGAACAACGATTTCATCTGCACATCGATTCTCTGTTAGATAATGACTTTGTACATAACATCGATTTCATTATATTTATGCTCACATCGACTTGGTTTCAACATAGATTACATTCTCACATGATTGTATCATCAATTTCATTTCTATACAGAATGTCCTTTACTTTCAAATAAAATTTAGAAAGCCATTGAATAATCTTGTTTTATCTTCTTAGTAAATAATCATTCTCATGATATTTAAATGTATAAGTTCAAATCTCTGTAGATTTCAAAAACCTTCCCATGCACCAAACTATATCATGTGGTCTTGAGTATTTATTGTGAAGGTACAACACAACCTTGTTTACCTCACATTGTCACGTAAAATCTTGCCTTATATGATGACATAATATCATTTCCATTTGGTATATCCTTTTGCAGCACGACTACTAATATGACTGACAGTTTAGACAAAGAGAAGTTGTCTATGTGTCAGCATTTTATGTGCATGAATTTGTAGAACGCACGTCAAAGATGGAGTTGTCAACTGACAAAAGGATAGAAGATTCAAACAATCTTTCCTGAAGGTGTATGTGTCAATCCAAGCATTAATGGCTGCAGGCTCACCTGCTCCTTGTTTGGACCAGTCTCTCTAAGGGCATGAAGCTGTGAACAACGGATATTTCAACAGATCTACAACGGTCAAAATTATTCAAAGAAGATAAATAGAAGACTGGTGACTCCATGCAAGGAAGTCAGATAGTTCGAACTCTTGAACCTTTGAAAAGCTTGAAAATCCAGTCACCTGAAGAACAACAAGAGCTAGCTCGTCCAATCCAACTTTTCTGTAGCTCTTAGCTCTCTGTGAGAATAGTGCATTGCCTTTTGAGAGCTTGTGTAGATCTGAGAGAGAATCCACTTTGTAATCATCTTGTGTCTCTTAGACTTCGCCTCAGATCAAGCAAGTGATTATAAGCTTGGTCTTGGGGCCTTCCTCATACAAACTCATTCTTTGTGGTTGATCCTCTTCTGGTGTAAAGAGAATACCTGTTGGTACATGTGGTGTGTGTTCCTCTTCGGTTTGAGAAGAGAAGGCCAGCTGTAGCTGGATGTGTAAGTGTCCTTAAGGGGACTGTACCCTTGTTTAGTGGAATCCCAAGTGTTGCTTGGGGACTGGACGTAGACTCCTTGAGAGGAGATCCAAACCAGGGAAAAATTTATTGTTGTTTGTGTGATTGTTCTCATTATTTTAATTAACACTAACTCTAACTATCGATCTTAGTGTTGTCAATCTAGTCTGTTTATTTACAGGAATTTCTCTTAGAAGAATTTTTAGCAATCCATTCACCCCCCCTCTGGGCTTGCTATCTGGGCAACAGAGACTGCCATGATCAGAAGATAGCTACGCAAGGTCCCGTCACGTTAAGAAACGCGATGTGAGGTCTTGTCGCAACCTGGTTGAGAACGCGACCTATCGAATCGTCGCATTCTCAGGTCCGGCCCGAGCTCAGAAAGTTGCACAGGTCTCCTTGGGGTGCGATCCATGCAATCAAGGCTTGACATAGGGTCTTTTAATAAATCATATAAAATCGTATGCTTAATAAAAAATCATGAAATCACTTTAAGCGAAACGAGAACTTGAGGAGTATCCACAGTAGGAAGTAATTGGACTTCTGTCATGGTATGCATCATGCTATACACAGGTTACTTCGCAGTGAAACAAAAATAGACATAGGATGGAAAAATGATTAAATTCGAAAAGATTACTGATAGAAATTGGGGGAAAATAGAGTCATTAGATTTCTGACATCAAGTAGTATGTATAATAAAGTTTCAAGGCACGAAATCAGTATGGTCATGGACTTAAGGTGAACATGTCAAGTCGAGTACATGTCCTAGCAGAACTTTGGGCATGAAATACTCATAAACGACATGATAAAAATTGGGAAAAACATGGGGCTTTTGAAGATGGGATCATGCACTATATAGGGTCCGAGTTTAATTTAATTTTGCTGGAGAGATTGCCTACTTTAAGAGCTTTGAAATCCTAGGGTAAGAAGAGTGAAGAACTTGAGAAGCTCTTCGTTCCAAGCCTCCTCCTCCTTGATCTCCTCGTCCAAAGGCTCTCCTTCTCGTCCTCCAAGCTCCAGAAGGTATCTAGGGTTGGCTAGGTACGAAATAGAGGAGTATTTATATGTTTCAAGTCTCCAATACACTTAAAACTCTTCCTCTCATCCAACTCCGAATTTCCTATATTTATCTCTCCTTTTCCTAGCATTTATCCTTCCATTTGACTAGGGATGGCTCTAGATCCGTGGCCAAAGGGTTAGAATAGGACTATGACTCTTTTTTAAAGATAATTATGAGTTAAAATAGTGATTATCTTAACTCTTTTAATTTATTAATAATTTAGGTACGAAATTAGGCTTAATTATCTCTAATCCAACATTGGGCTCTAGCTTTTAGGCCCATTAGTTCATACATAGACCATTTGTGTAAACCCATCACTTATTTTTACTTAATGGGTTTTAATTATTTCTATTTTCTTTTAGTTTAATTTTATTTATCAAATTGGAAATTAAGAGTTGCTACAGCTCAAGAGAGAACTTCATGGCTTGAAGGAGGGTAGAGTGACATTGGAAGAACTATAGTGGTGTCTCACAAAGTGCGTTGGCTAGCTTCCTTGACTCTTTCACCCTGAGATTTTTTTTATAGAGGTAAGAAACCCTAACATGCAACCAAAGGATAATCATGAATAAAATTCTATTTATAAAAGTGAGAAGCCAAAGGATAATCATGAATAAGATCCATTTTTCAAATGATAAATCCCTTAAAATAGAGTTTGACTACTCAAAGGATAAACAACAAAGAGTTTTAATCCAAAATAAAGCTCTAAAATCCATCAAAATATGGCCCTCAAAGAGATAATGACAAGAAGACTGTAGCTACGTACTACATGAAAAATTCTTGAATGCGTCATATCACATAGATGCCTTTAGAGCATGACATATCACGGTGATGGTGATGGGGCCAGTCTGCAAAGCTCGCAAAGGTCGTTTGAGCCAACTCTATAGGCTCGAGGACAAACTTTAGGGATGAGGTTGAAGAAGGGGAGTGGAAGCGAGGTTTGCAGCCGCCTGGTCGGTGTCGAGATGACCTTGTAAGGAAGTCGGTCTGAAGAAGGTGCTCCCAGGGTCGACCCTCCGATGCTAAAGTTAAGAGTCTAT
>JACBKR010005834.1:0-16004 GCA_014218235.1 Colocasia esculenta | reverse complement strand
TTCCCTCTTCTCTCCTTCTCTCTCTCCATCATGCCTCCCAAAACAAATCCCCAGAGAGGAGCAAAATCCAGGGCTGCTGCAAAGGGAATCGTCATTGAAGAACCCCAACTGGAAAGGAGGAGCAGTTTCGACATGATCTATCCAAGAGGAAAGGTGTTTCTTCTCCTTTCTGAGACTCCATCCAGAGGGGAAGAATGTCCCCACTGAGCAAAGGCATAGCTTATGTCTTCTAGATACACTAGAAGAAAGCTTCTTCCTGATTCTAGTGACTCCGCGAAGAAGGATCATCTTCTGAGTCTTCGTCAGAGTCATCTGAGACTCCTGCAGTCACCCCATCTAAAGTTGCTTCTGAAGCAGATCTACCTTCTTTGGGTTTCAAGGATGGTTGAGGTTTATTTCTGAGTTCAGAACTTCCTACCCTCACTTGGTTCAAGAATTTTATTTGAACATGGTAGATGTTCTAGAGGGTTTCAAGTCTGAGGTCAAAGGTGTTTCTATCCTTTTACCCTCTGAATTGGCTTCTGAACTATTTCATTTTCCAAATGATGGTGAGGAATTACAGTGATTTTGAGTTCGATCTTCATGAAGCATATACACTTCTTACTGGTCTTTCACATGATCAGAAGGATTCTCGACAAACTCATGTCACAAGGTTTAACACCAATACCTTTCCTCCAGTTCTAAAGATTTGTGATGTACTGCATGAAGAAAAATATTAAAGTCATTTGAACTGTGATCTTGATTCAATCATGTCAGAGACAATTAGAAAAACACCTTCACAGATCTTTACCCTATGCTGCACAAATGACAGTTGAAGAGTTATGCGGAAGTACACAATACGGTAATCTAGAAGGGGGGGGTTGAATAGATTACGGCAATTTTAAACTATTGATGGCTTCTTTTCGATGCTACAGCGATCTTAATGAAATTTGATCAAATCAATTAAGTGTGAGACCGCTTGAGTTGATTTAAGTGAGAGCAGAAAATCAAACGTGCGTATGAACACGTGCTACCAATCATCTATCGCAAAACGCGAACAAACCACAGAACACGATGATTTAAGGTGGTTCGAAGTACACAATCGTGTATCCTACATCCACCGTCCACACACACACGCAGAAACGACTGCTTATGAGCAAGTTCAACACTACAACTCAACCACACACACACGTTGTCTGATGAACCACGATCAGAACAACCACAAATACGTGAATCAAGCACAAGGGATGCTCGAAACACAACCACACACACACACGATGGAATGGAATTATGAAATGGAGAAGAATTGGGAATTAGGGAACAAATCCGGTTGGAATTCTTCTCGTGGATCGTCCAAACGCTCTTCAAACTTCGATTGGATGTAGATTGATCGATGTAGAAGGTTGAATTGATGACGATCCGGCTTCAGCTCGCATAGATGGTGATTCCACGTCGATCTGGGCGGAAAGTTGAAGCAGAGCAGCAATTTGGGGCTTTTCCTCTTGGTCCCTTGGAGGCTCTTGGATGGGAGGCTGCTCTCTCTTCGAATTTGGCTCCAAAAGGATGCTTATATAGTGTTAGGTAAAGGTGGGGGTCATGGAGGAAGGAAACACCCAAGTGGGGCCGGATTTGGAAACCCAAAATCTGAAGTTTCCGTCGGCTGTCGACAGGTGCACTTGCATCTGTCGACAGGCGACTCAGGCTGAGAACTGGGTTTCAGGAAAATGAGTTTCTGAGTGTATCTGTCGACAGGCAGTTTGCATCTGTCGACAGATGCACTCAGGAATTGAAAACCTGAGCTCTGTCCTGGGTTGTCTGTGTGTATCTGTCGACAGGTACATTGCATCTGTCGACAGATACACTCAGAGATGCAAACCTGAGTTCTGTCTTGGAATAACTGTATGAATCTGTCGACAGGTAGAGTTCATCTGTCGACAGATACACCTCTTTGACAGATTTTTGTGCTTTTTGCTCATCTCTTCAATGCCTCTTCAAAGTTCCATCTTTCATGCTTGTACACCTACATGCAAATACATTGTTAGTGATGTACATTGTATGATTAGCAATGTTTAACTCAATCACTTTCATGGTGTTTTTCATGTTAGTTAACACATCAATTTGCATTAAATCAATGTTCAAGGATGTTAATGTGATCATCAAAAACATGATATATGATATAGGAAAACCCAACAATCTCCCCCTTTTGATGATGACAAAAACATTCAATTGATGCATATATTGATGTTCTTTCCCCCTTTTGTGACAACATGCAAAAGGTCAAGTCATGCACATTTAGAGACAAATAAACATGAACTGAGTTTTCATTGATTGATCATTGAAATTTCACAGTACATTTGATAATCATTACATGACTCAATAAAAAGAAGGGAAATAACATGAACAAGCAAAAGATGATAAGACAAGTGAGACTAATTCCCATCTAAGACTCTTAGTGACCTCTAATGACCCTGAGACCCTCTATTCATCGTCATGTCCAGCAGGAGAGGGTGACGGGATCCATCTCTTCTCAGTAGAGGTGGTCCGGTCATCTAAAGTTGAGGCGAGCGTCCACTTGATCAAATCTTGACGTCATCCGAGCAAATCCTGAAATCATTTCTTGATGGATTTGTGCCAAGTAATCATGAACGGATTGTTGTGGAGGCACAGGTACATCATCAAACTCTTGAGCTTGGTCAGGCATTTGCTCATCTTGAGGGTCTTCATCACTGCCCTCATTTGCTTCATCATCTTCATTGTCTTCTTCACCGTTGACACTTCAGCTCCTTGTGTTCCTTTCCTTCCCTGAGTCCTTGTGACGACGCCGTCTACATTTTGTAGCCCATGCGGTGGCGGCGGTGAGGTCAAAGGCACTTCGGGATTTTAGGAGATGAGCTCACTTGGAGGGATAGGAATGCCAAGGAAAATAAGAAGAGAAGTGATGGGGCAAGCATGGCATTGATCTTTTGGTGTTAGAGAAACACCGACGGATGAGGCTTATCATAAGTTCAGGGAGATTGATTTCTTGACACTTGAGGAAAAAGATGAATAGGATTTATGGACCTCGGTGACTAACTCTCGACTTCCATCCTTCGGACGATCAAGGTAGTGAAGATATGATGGATCATCCGGATTAAAGGAGGAAAAGAGTTGGCGTTGAGACGAGCAATCTCCTTGGTAGTGTCATAGGGTTCCAATGTCAGAAGAAGCATAGTACTCAGAAGCAGAGGGAGTGTAGTTGAAGATTTCAACTCCTGAGTTGGGATTTCAAGGGCTGTGGAGATAAGATTGGCGGTGAGGCGAAAACGAGTGCCTCTCACCGAAGAGTAGAGATCGCCCTGGTCGGAAAGCCCTAGGTTATCGTAGAACTCGGAGACGGCAGTGGGAGAGTATTGGAGGTGGGAGTATAAGAAGGATGTCCACCCTTGAGTGTCAAAATAAGGTAGGAGTGAGGGGAACATCGGTGCTAAGGACTCGAAGTCCACATACCGGGATTGGACAATCTTCTTGAAGGTGCCGTTGGGTCGGATAAGACGGAGACCTTGAGGAACGATGAGTTCCGGCAACCGATCCTCACGATGCTTGCTGCGGCGTTCAGAAGGAGCCCTGGAGCTTTCTCCGGCGTCCGTCGGAGCACGACGACGGCGAGCGAGAAGCTTCGATTTGGGTGCCATCGCAGGAGGAAGGATGAGAATGGTGTGAAGGCAGAGTGGAAGGATCCCAGACGAGGAGCAGGATCGTCGGAGACGGAGCCCCGAAGGGGGAAAGATATGGGATTTGGAGAGGAGGAGGAGGGAACAAGAGAGGAGGGGTGAGAATGGGTCGTGGGTGGCCTTAGAATGGGTTTAGAGGGTTTTAAAAGAAAGGCCCCACAAAAAGGAGGTGAACCGGCGCGAGGGTTTTTCAAAAAAAACGGATCTGGGCCGTCGTCTGTCGACAGATGCAAGTCTATCTGTCGACAGATAACTCCTTTTTGGTGAAAACTTGATTTTTGACAAAAATTTTCAAGGGACAAGTGTTCATTGTTGTTTTAAGGCAAAGTGGGTGTATGTGCAAGACAAAAATTCATATCCATTAAGATGAAGACATGACACAATCTAAAATGATTTTGAATTAAAAATGATAAGTTCTTTAATTAGATCATGAGGAACACATTTCACAAAAACCAGTGAAAATTAAATAACTCTTTTGATTAATGCCGTTGAAGAGAAACATGCATTTAAATAGAGATGATAGTCAGATGACAATTGAATTAAATGGCCACAAGAACGTCTTACCGAAGAAACACATTGGACTTGACACAAAAATTTTCGGAGGCTTCACTCTATTTCTGGTATGTTTTTTTTAGAATCTTTAAACAACGGAGATGGAAAAGAGTGGCAATGAGGAGCACTTTCACTTTTTCATGTGAAGGTAGACATTTGTGATGCCAATACCCCCAGTTACTCAATGTGAGTGTCCATCAAGCCATTGTATAGAGATAATGAAACAACCTTTTGACGCGAAGACCGACATTTGTGATGCCCATGTCCCCGGTTACTTAGTCATTTTCATCATTGCTCTACCTCCATCCCATAAAGAAAATAACTTTGATTGAACCGAAGAAATAGGTAGCTTTCTCCCCTTTTTTTTTATTATTATTATTTTTTTTGCTTTTTGTCAAGTACATGAGATTTCTTTAGGCAAGTTGTAATGTAGAACATTAGATTCAAGAGCTTTCTGATTTTTCAAATCATTTTAGATTCATGTTTAACGACAAGGGAGTTATTCAAAAAATGTTTAAAAATCATTTGGTTTGATCATTGTGTTCAAAATGATCTAAAAAGACCTTAATCAGGTTATGCATCAAAAAGACATTTAGACTTGGTTCATGACTTTGACATGAAGTGGATATGAAGGATTATATTGCACACAAATAACCAAGGTTTACCTTTAAATCAAGTAAGGAACACTTTTCTTGAAAAATATGAAGAAGGAATTGAAAAATAAGGAAGAATGTGTGTATCTGCGACAGAAGAATCTGTCTGTCGACAGATTCACACAGACTGAAGAATTGAAGTTTCTGCCAGAACAAGACTGATTGTATCTGTCGACAGATGAATGTGTCTGTCGACAGATATAAACAGTGAATTTTCTGGTATTCAGATTGATTGCACATTGAGTTCAAGGAAGTGAGAATTCAACAAGTACATGTAGGAAGAGTTTCCTCAAGAAAATACTCAACAATCCTTAACTTACTCCCCCATAGTGTGTGCATGTGTTGACACAACATCTAAGCAAGGATTCACACAAGCATTTGATACAAAACCATGATCATTTAAAGAAAGTAACACACAAGCACATGATCACAGAAAAAACATTGTTTCATGGAGTTAACATGATAAATGTAAGGAAACTAAAAATCCTATGTGAAGTACAGGACCTTTATATGTAAGGGGACTATGGATACTTGGCGGAGAATATTTCCTCACGCATGATGAAGATTCCAAACAAGCCGAACTTGTTCTTCCACAGTTCACCATTTGATATACCACATAGTCATTCACACATAAAGAGCATGTACTCCAATATGGAGAGTTAGTTCATTGCATTTACACAAACCCAATTCTCTCTTCTTAAGGATGTGAATCTATCTTCAGACAAGGGTTTGGTGAAAATATCAGCCAATTGTTTTTCTGTGGAAATGAAAATGAGTTCCAAGGTTTTATTGGCAACTTCATCTCTCAAGAAATGATGACGGATTTCTATGTTTTTAGTCCGTGAGTGTTGGACAGGGTTTTTTGAAAGATTGATAGCACTTGTGTTGTCACATAGGATAGGTGTGCATCCAATTGAACATTATAGTCAGCTAACTGACTTTTGATCCACAACACTTGAGCTTCATGATCTTGTGCAACACGTTGTAGCTCGCATGGCCAAGCCTACGATGCCACAAGGTCAATTCATCCTGTCTATTTGCAACAAGACACAAGTTGTCATTTTCTGGATCATCTAAATCAACTAAGTAATGTTATTCACTCTTTTTCCAGAAATTTACACTTCCTGTTTCTTTATCAACAATTTGACATGAATTTGATTCAAAATGACGTTGTGACCTCTATCACATAATTGACTTATGCTAAGCAAATTGTGATTAAGGCCATCAACCAACAGTACATTTTCAATTGAATTGGAGGAACACTTACCAACATTACCTGTGCCAATGATTTGGCCTTTGTTGTTACCTCCAAAATGACTTGTCCTCCGTCTTTCTCCACTAGAAACAAAATTTACCTTTGTCGCCCGTCATGTGCCTCGAACAGCCGCTATCCAAGTACCATTTGTTTGATGTTGGGCTGCTAGGCATTCCTGCATATGTGGATCAGACAAGAGGTTTTGGTACCCAAATTACTTTGGGTCCCAAATTTCATTCATGCAACAAAGTAAATGCTTAGGAATCCAAACTTGTTTGAATTTTTGTTCTTTGGATTGTTCCAACATTGTTTTTCATCATGACCAATCTTTTTACACACATGCATGAAGGAATTTCTTTTCAATTTCTGTTGCTTGATAGACTGTTTATTCATTGAACTGTTCTTGTCTGTCGACAGGCACCATTGTATCTGTCGACAGGTGGCTTTTTCTTCTGTTTGTTGGGAGCATTTTGTTTGAGTGGCATTGGCTTGGTCTGAGACTTTCTTGAATTATGCTTTGTGGGAGCATGCTTGCTTGTGTTTGGGCTAGGATCAACAAAGGAGGTGATCAATGATTCTCCTCTTTTCTTTTGTTTACAGGTTGATATCCTAACCCATGCTTGGTTACATGTATTTTGGTGCCCAAAACCGCATCTAGATTTTGCTTCCTTTTACAAATTTCATTAAGTCCTCAGATTTTTCTTTCAACTCCTTTTCAGTTTGTTCCAACTTTTTCTTTGTTTCCGATTGTTCTTCTTGAAGGAATTCAATAGAATGGCTTAAACAGTCTTTTTCTTTTTGTGTTTCTTGCAATTTCATTTTCAAGCAATCCATTTCTCATTATGAGTCTTTTCATCAACTTTCATCATTTCTAATTCTTTTGTCAGGAATGCAATTCGTTCATCATTGTTCCTATCATGCACAAGGGAGTTGCATTTCTTTTTTAATGCTCTATTCTCAGATTTATATTCACGAAATTTTTCAAAAAAGTAGTGTATGCTTCCTCCCATTCACTTGTAGTGAAATCATTAAATGAGAAATTTACCTCGCTGGAGTCATCACTCCTGGCCATCAAGCATTTCACTTCTTCATCATCGGATGTTTCTTGTGCATCTTCATCTTCATCTTCATCACTCCAGGTGGCCAACATTGCTTTGGCCTTTTTGGAGGTGAATTTGTCTTTCTTCAGCTTCTTCTTGAGTTCCGGGCATTCTCCTCTCATATGCCCCTGTTTCTTGCATTCATAACAAACAATGTCAGATTTTTTGTTTGACTCATATTTCTGTGAAAAAATTTTCTTAGGAAAGGGTTTGGAATTACCTGTGTCTCTCCTCTTGAACTTCAAAAATTTCTTGAATTGTCTAGTGAGCATTGCCATTTCACCATCATCACTCTCACTAGATGTTTCTTGCTCATCACTATTTGTTGAATAGATTTCTTGGAGCTTGTTGATGTTTTATTGGATGCTTTTAGAGCAATTGACTTTCTAGGATTTTCTTCTAATTCTTTTCTTTTGATGTTGATTTCATATGTCATTAGAGAGCCAATTATTCATCCAATTTCATTTTGGAAAGGTCTTTGGAATCCTCAATGACAGTGGCCTTAGTATTCCAAGATGAAGTAAGAGATCGAAGGATCTTTCTCACTAAGTCACTTTCAGAGTATTCCTTCTTAAGACCTTTTAGCCCTTAACTATTAGCATGAATCTTGCAAACATGTCTGATATGGTTTCATCAGTTTTCATCTTGAACATTTCATATTCAGACACTAACATACTAACTTTAGTTTCCCTTACCTCGGACGTACCTTCGTAGATAAGTTCAAGCTTGTCCCACATCTCTTTTGCTGTTGAGCATGTGGAGACTCTTGAGAACTCCTTTGGATGCACCGCACATTGCATCATGTTTAGTGCACTCCAGTTGAGAGTTCCCTTGGCTATTTGGTCTTTCGTCCAGGTGTCTTCGTCCTCGGGCAATACATATGGTCCTTTGCTGACTATCTTCCACAGCTCGTAGTTTTGAGCTCTCAAAAATACCTGCATACGATTTTTCCAATAGGAATAGTCAGTGCCATCAAAATAGGGTGGCCTGGTTACTGAATGTCCCTCGGCCATATACCCTTTGCTAGAATCCAAAGATCGAAAATCTCCTGATCGCTAGATCAATTACGAAAAGCTGTAAATCGGAGAACCCGCTCTGATACCAATTGAAGAGTTATGCGGAAGTACACAATACGGTAATCTAGAAGGGGGGGGTTGAATAGATTACGGCAATTTTAAACTATTGATGGCTTCTTTTCGATGCTACAGCGATCTTAATGAAATTTGATTCAAATTCAATTAAGTGTGAGACCGCTTGAGTTGATTTAAGTGAGAGCAGAAAATCAAACGTGCGTATGAACACCGTGCCTACCAATCATCTATCGCAAAACGCGAACAAACCACAGAAACGATGATTTAAGGTGGTTCGGAGTACACAACTCGTGTATCCTACATCCACCGTCCACACACACACGCAGAAACGACTGCTTATGAGCAAGTTCAACACTACAACTCAACCACACACACGTTGTCTGATGAACCACGATCAGAACAACCACAAATACGTGAATCAAGCACAAGGATGCTCGAAACACAACCACACACACACACGATGGAATGGAATTATGAAATGGAGAAGAATTGGGATTAGGGAACAAATCCGGTTGGAATTCTTCTCGTGGATCGTCCAAACGCTCTTCAAACTTCGATTGGATGTAGATTGATCGATGTAGAAGGTTGAATTGATGACGATCCGGCTTCAGCTCCGCATAGATGGTGATTCCACGTCGATCTGGGCGGAAAGTTGAAGCAGAGCAGCAATTTGGGGCTTTTCCTCTTGGTCCCTTGGAGGCTCTTGGATGGGAGGCTGCTCTCTTCGAATTTGGCTCCAAAAGGATGCTTATATAGTGTTAGGTAAAGGTGGGGGTCGTGGAGGAAGGAAACACCCAAGTGGGGCCGGATTTGGAAACCCAAAATCTGAAGTTTCCGTCGGCTGTCGACAGGTGCACTTGCATCTGTCGACAGGCAGACTCAGGCTGAGAACTGGGTTTCAGGAAAATGAGTTTCTGAGTGTATCTGTCGACAGGCAGTTTGCATCTGTCGACAGATGCACTCAGGAATTGAAAACCTGAGCTCTGTCCTGGGTTGTCTGTGTGTATCTGTCGACAGGTACATTGCATCTGTCGACAGATACACTCAGAGATGCAAACCTGAGTTCTGTCTTGGAATACTGTATGAATCTGTCGACAGGTAGAGTTCATCTGTCGACAGATACACCTCTTTGACAGATTTTTGTGCTTTTTGCTCATCTCTTCAATGCCTCTTCAAAGTTCCATCTTTCATGCTTGTACACCTACATGCAAATACATTGTTAGTGATGTACATTGTATGATTTAGCAATGTTTAACTCAATCACTTTCATGGTGTTTTTCATGTTAGTTAACACATCAATTTTGCATTAAATCAATGTTCAAGGATGTTAATGTGATCATCAAAACAATGATATATGAAAATACTATGGAAAACCCAACAACAGTTTTGTTTTCAAGCATTGTGGGTATCTTTTGAAAATGAAAAGGTTCAAAAGATAACTCAGAAAAACATTATGTCTGATCATTTGCAAAAGTTATGGGCTTTAGAATTGAAGGTGTCAAGTTCTTAGAGGGCCAGTTTAGAGCCTCCTGCCCAAGCAAATGAAGAAGAGATAATGTTCCAGATATTGATGCTCATCATGTTCCAGATGTTGATGTGTTTTCCGGTTATCCAGTGGAACAGCCAAATGTGAGGTTGAGGTCCCACTTGAGACCACCAGCTCCACCCACACACTCATACATCCCCTCTCCTTCAAATGTGCTTGCTCCTACAAATTTTTCCATCAGTATCATAGCTTAGCTTTCACTCTTCTGGTTGATCTTCTGTTCCACCTAAGCTTTATAAATTTCTCCAAGTTCAGTTTGACAATCTTATTTTCCATGAAGAAATGTCTGATAGATTTGAGCTCGGATTCAAAGATTGGAAAACTCTATTAATGGTCAGTTTGTTCGACAGCAAGAAGCAGTTGAACATGCCACTAGACGTTTCAATAGGTTGATTGGCACCTTAGGTGATGCTTGTAATCAAATGCAAGATCTTCAGCTTCAATTGCAAGGAATCTTGTTCCATCTTGGATAACACTTAATAAAGCATTCAGACTGGCAAAGATGCAGTGAGTCAAGTTTCCAAGACCCGTCTATCCTTCGCTCATATTTTTGAAGAAATGGAATTAATGAAGACTCTCATTGCTCATATTGATCAGGAGATAACAGATCTCCGAACTATTTTCAGTAACTTCCAGCAACATGGCACATTTCTAGTGCATCTTCTACTTCTCAACATGCAACTCCGTCTTGGGGTCTTACAGGAGAATATGTATGAAAACCATCAAAGAATGGAAGATCTTTTGCACAAAAGACTATCTACCATGCAAACTCAGATGAGAACCAATTTGTCTGCTTTAGAAACAAGGATGAAGAACATTGAAAGCATTTTACTACCCATTCCTCCTCCTCCATATTCTTAATGGTTGTTTTGTTTTGATGATGTCAAAGGGGGAGAAGGGTTTATATTGTAATGGATGCTTGATGCTTGCTATTGGACCTATACACATTTTGATATGGATGCTACACTTTTCGGTTGCTGGATGTTTATATTGTAATAAATGTTTGCATGTTTCATTCTTTTGAAAGTGATAAATGAATGATTGTTATTGAAGTGATGAAAATCTTGGATGTCATTGTTATGCTTCTTATATGCCATAGAATAATGTGAATAGATGTTCTTAAAATCACATTTGTGAGAAAATCAAATTGGATTAATGAATCATAGTTGCATCATCAAAAAGGGGGAGATTGTTGGATCTCTTATTTTGATGATGCCTAAATATGATTCATAATATGTGGAAATCATGTTTATCATGTCTCATTTCAATCTCACATTGTTTTTCCATGTGTAGCTGAAGCAAAAGATAAAGACATGCCTAGTGGTGTCGACACAGTGCACCTGTATGTCGACACTAGTTCACTGTCCCAGCAGCTTGTTGGAGAAGACATGCCCAGTGGTGTCACGCCCCGATATTTAGCAGCAGAATAAATACCGGGAGGCATGAACGATACAAATAGATGTATCACAGTTGAGTAACACAGAGTAACAATTACATATAACCACACATTTCAGATCATAATAACGTCATCAAAGGTACTCTTTATTCCATTTCAATCCACTAGTTAAAACCTTACATAGAAAGAACTCACTGAAAAGGGTTCATTATTCAAATAACAATGTTCTCCAATACATTGACTACTCAAATGTCTATTTGTAAACTGTCAACTCCTCATATAGCGGGTGCTCATCACTCTCTGCCCGGCCCCATCGGACTCCACTGGTTCCTCATCACTACCTGAAAAGGGCAGGATGATAGGGTGAGCGAACTAGCTCAGTAGGATTTACATCTCAATATTGTGCGGGCACTAATATACGTGATTAACATTTTAATTGGGCAAGATATAAACATGTATATGATGACAATGCATGCAATACTAACAAATTGAATAGCAGAGTAGAACGGGTATCATTTTAGATCACATGTCGAGTTGCATATACAATGGACATATATTCAAGAGTAGAATCGTATCAAAGAGATTCGCCATATTCAAACAGATATCATGCGTTCACATGATCAGACATATCATATCAAATCTTATCATATCATATCAGATCAAACTTATCATATCAAACAAAGGCACATTTCACAATCTTACGTGTTCGTTGTGCTATGCCAAGCACCAAGAGTCCATACTCCCGCGGTTAATAAGTACGTTGGGCGCTCCTCCCCCAGACCAGACAGGGCCCCTATTGCACAGGCTTGGTCAAATGGACCGAAGTCCCACGTTGTGTCGAACAAACATATTCATATTATGGCCACAGAATTTCAATGACAAGCTCATAGTAAAAGGAACATGATCATATAACAACGTATCATGTTTCATAATCCATTAATGTCTTGACATGAGGATGTTTTCTAAAGACAAATCGTATGCAAGACATGCGCTTTCTATCTCCAGGGTACTTCATGGTACAGCCAGCTCGACATCTATGTTGAGATCCATAGAGAGCGGAGACTTACGGAGGTCTTAAGGAAAAGGTCGCTAGTCTACCAATTCAGAATAACCGGCAGAGAGCTCCCAATTCCCCAGAAGGGTGTGCCTACTCGTGCAAATGTGTAAGTGACGAGTCACAGATCTTTCCTAGCATGTATTCATATGGACAAATAATTAATGGAACACCGGAAAGCATGTAACTATTGAAACTCATATGCAAATCATGATATTAACTTCACTACAAGTCCATACTAACATGTATTCATCCCCATATTCACAACAAATTCTTATCATTTCAATTGACAATAGGCAAGATCACAAGATAATCCAATGAACATAAGGACAATCACAATTACACACTAGAAATCATATTTGTATCATTACCATTTTTCAATGGGTTGATTTCTTTTATGTCCATGCATACTATATAACATCATGCACATGCTAGTAGACATCATGTATGATCAGACCCAAAATATGCAATTTTTTTTGCAAGGGTAGCGTCGACACACCCCTTACTGGTGTCGACACAATGCTTCAAACACAAGGCAAAATAATGCAGAACTGGTCAAGTAGTGTCGACACTAGATCAGGTAGTGTCGACACTAGAGACCTTCCCAGAAAACCTGTTGTGCCAGTATAGGACAGTGTGTCGACACTAGATCAAGTAGTGTCGACACTAGAGGCCTTCCCAGAACACCTTTTGGGCTAATTTGGGATAGTGTGTCAACACTAGATCAAGTAGTGTCGACACTAGAGGCCTTCCCAGAAAACATATAGGTCAAGTGTAACCCGAAAACACGTCTCATGCAGCGATTTACTTACCCCTCTTATAACTCTCTAACGAATGACATTTAGACAAAATGTTCAACATGAAATATGACGAGGACAATAGTAGAAGAACTTTGATGTTGGGGTTTGATCTAATTCGGTCTCGAATCCTGAGAAATATATGAAGAACATAAAGCTAAGTGCAGCCCAAAATCACGTATCATGCAGTGACTCTCTTACCATGCCTATAACTCTCTAAGAAAAGACTTTTGGACAAATGTCCACATAAAAGATGATCGTAACTACAAGTAGAAGACCTTCATGAAGGAAGTTTAGTCTAATTCAGCATCAAATTGCATGCATAATAAGAAGAACGGTAAAAGCCCTAACTGTGCGAGACTTAGGGACAACTACGAATACACAATGTATACTCCATGAAAATTAGTCAAACCAAGTGCAAATGAACCTAGACTCGAAGAACTACATGATGGTGTGTTGGTTTTCTTTAATCTTGGCCCGAGAACACCTACCTTTGAATGCTAATAACTCTCTGCAGATTTCTGGGTTGATGCAAAGCGAGGTTGAGGAAGACACATTTTCCTCAGCCGTTCTCCACTCCTCCAGTGCTCCAACCTTGCTGCTCACGACCCCAACTTATTGCTAACCCTTCCATAAATGTTTTCTGAGGAGTCCTTATAGTTTTAGAGTTCTAATTCATGTCCCAATGGGACTAGGAAAGGGGCTGTGAATTCTGCTTCCTACTTTCCAAAATCTGGGATTCTCTCACCCAAAGGAGGTAGCAAAGGTTAGGAAACCTCCTCTTAGGGTTGGTTCCGGTTTTGGCTTACCTTACATGACTAATTACTCTAATTTTAACCTAAATTGCCCTCCCTATTATTGCATAATTACATACATGAATTTCTGGGTATTTTCTTGTCCCAATTTTTATCCTTGGGCCAAATGTGCTCCATTGGCCCAATCTTGTTAATGGGTTATTAATACATGATATTGGAAGTCTCTCCAATATGTTTATTTAATTTATGGTTGGGTCATTTTCCGTGTTAACAATTTTCTGACTTAGTTTCCTAATTCAGGTACTTGGTCACTTGTGACGTACACTCGACCAATCAGATTTTTTCTTGCACGAATTCCTTCGTGGAACACTTAGGGACAATATTGGGGTTGACTTATATTTTTACGGAATTTTCTGATGTGTTTTCTCTCATACGATAATAGTACTTAAGTTTTATCATTCCGATAATTGCGGAATTTATTTATCCCCTTTATTCCTAAAATTTTAAATCATTAAATTTCCGGGGTGTACAAGTGGTGTCGACACAGTGCACCTGTGTGTCGACACCAGTTCACTGTCCCAGAAGCCCATTTTGAGGCCATGCTTGGTGTGTCGACACATGTATGTATAGTGTCGACACACTTCAGACTTTTTGTCAAATTCAAATTGCAGAGACACGTGGATGTTTTTGGTAAGGGCTTTTTGAGTGGGAATTTCGTGCCCCAGATCCCAAGATATTTTGTGGACCCTGGGACTATAAACGCCCCTTATACACTTGGTTTTTACAAAGTATTAATATGCTCAACCAGTCTCCAGAGTATTCCAGGCGATTTCAGAAGAAGGCTTCCTCCTAGTGGATTGCTTCCAGATTTGAAGAAATTGGATATTCTATCATCTTGGATGATCCATCTGAAGAAGGCATTCCAATCTATAGAATCTTCTTCCTGGAGCTATAGTAGAAGAACTCATCTCT
The DNA here is from genome assembly GCA_014218235.1 of Colocasia esculenta. Taxonomy (NCBI): domain Eukaryota; kingdom Viridiplantae; phylum Streptophyta; class Magnoliopsida; order Alismatales; family Araceae; genus Colocasia; species Colocasia esculenta. The sequence continues at coordinate 1,144 of JACBKR010005834.1, read as the reverse complement.
CTCATTGAAGTAGAAACAGGAACATTCGAATCAGTCATCTCAACCTAGTTTAATTGTTTAATCTGGTTCATCATTCTAACTCACTCTAGTGTGTGTATTTTGTGAAATTGGTGCAATCCTTGTGCCCAATTCGTGTGTGTGGTTAGATCTGAGAATTCTGAATCTCAGAGTGTGTGCATCGTTTATGACTTTTCTGAACTGGTAAGATAAGCCACATTTGTGTGTGTGTGTGGATGGTGGATGTAGGATACACTATTGTGTAATCCGAACCACCCTAAATCTCTTTGTTCTTGTGGTTTGATTGTCTCTTGCGTTAGATGCATGATAGGCTCGCTAGTATTTCATCATTTATCTTGTCGAAATTGTTCAGAATTGTCATTGATCTTTAGATCACACTCATATTAAATCTCTTTAAGATCCTCAATGAAGTGATTTTTAAAATACAAGAAATCTATTCAACCCCCCATCTAGATTTCTTCATAGCAGTTTTTCCACAACATTTCACTTTCAACCCAAATGGCAAAAGGATCTTGAGCCAATGGATGGAATTGAGATCTAGAAATTCATCAGCAGATAGAAGGGGTTTGTCTAAATTGAACAAGAGGAGTTCAAGGCTTCCAATTGAAAGACGCCTGATAATAGTGCTTCTCCCAATCATATGGAGAGAGCCTTTCACATGTAGATAGAAGAGGAGCTAGATGTAGTACCCTAGAATTTCCTTGAATGTATTCTTTCATTGAGTGTTTTATTTCTGCATAAATTGAATGATGTTCTGTGTAGAACTAGGCGTCAAGATCATTTGACGTTAAAACTTGTAAGCGACAACATCGCATGCCGTTTATGGGATGTTAACGACGATAGGTATTGACGTTTAATATTTTTCTGAATTATTTAATTATGGGCAAGACTATAAACGACATCAACGATGGACGTTTATATTTGGGGTAGACGATAACCTATGTTGACGTTAAACTGACTTGCCTGTTTTTGAGCTTTCCGTTCCGGATTAAGGAGATCAGCGTTTCGGGAAGGTTTTAATGAGCTGATCTTATGCGTTTAGATCCGAGGGTCAGGATTAGGCTTGGTCATTGCTTGAGAGGTCTTTATAAGACCAGATCTCGCAGGAAGAAAAGGGGGTTTTTAC
>JACBKR010005833.1:0-16038 GCA_014218235.1 Colocasia esculenta | reverse complement strand
TCACAGGATGGTCTGATGGTCTAGGAACAAGTGACCATACTTGGTTTCTCTTGAACTGATTTAATTCATCTTGCATTGCTATTATCCAAGATTCGTCAGTTAGGGCTTCATTGACTGTCTTAGGCTTAATTGAGAGACAAAAGCAAGGTAATCACAAGGAATCAAGTTACCTCTTGTTCTTACCCCTACCGATGGATCACCAATAATGTTTTCAGGTGGGTGATCTTTCTTGTATCTCCATTCCTTTAGAAGAGTTTCATGAGAAATTTCTTCTTGTTGCATTTCTTCCAGAGGCGGATCATCCTTATCTTCAAGTGATGTGTCTTCAGTTTATTGGACAGTTCATCTGCGTCATCATTATCACTCTCTACTTCCTTTCTCAAGGAGGGATTAGTTTCATCAAAAATAATGTGTACAGACTGTTCAATCAATAAGGTACGTTTATTAAACACTCTATAGCCTTTGGGTTTAGAGGCGTACCCCATGAAGATGCCTTCATCTGATTTGGCATCCAACTTACCAAATCCCTTTTTCCGTTGTTGTGAATAAAGCAAGGACATCCAAAGGTTCTGAAATGGCTGATCTTTGGTTCTTCCCTTTAAACAGCTCATATGCAGTCTTCTTCAGGATTGGCCTGATCATGACTCTGTTGATAATGTAGCTGGCTGTGTTGACTGCTTCTGCCCAGAAATATCTTGGTAACTCATATTCACAAAGCATAGTTCTTGCCATATCCAAGAGAGTTCGGTTCTTCCGTTCGGCTATACCATTTTGCTGCGGTGTCCTTGGTGCTGAGAAATTGTGCTGAATTCCTTGATCATCACAGAATCTAGCAAACTTTTCATTTTGGAACTCACCACCATGATCAGATCGAATGGATACTATGCTGAACTTCTGATCTTTCTGGACTTTTCTGCTGAAATTAACAAAATTATCAAAAGTGTCATTTTTATGTTTTAAGAAAGATACCCATGTGAATCTTGAGTAGTCATCTACTATAACAAATCCGAAGTTCTTTCCTCCAAGACTGGTAGTTCTCATTGGCCCAAATAGATCCATATGTAGGAGCTCTAAGGGTTTTGAGGTGGTCACCACCGTCTTTGACTTGAAGGAACTCTTTGTGTGCTTTCCCTTAGCACAAGGTCTGCAAACACTTCTAATTTACCATTGATTTTAGGTAGACCTTCCACAAGGTTCTTCTTTCTGAGCTTGCTCAACCCATCCAAGCTGCAGTGGCCTAGCCTTCTGTGCCACAGATCAGTTGATTGTCTTTGCTGGCTGCCAGACACACATTTGCTCTTTGAGTTCTTCAAGGTAGAGCACGTACAGATTCTTTTCTCTATTGCTTCAAAGATGACTGCTCCATCCTTTAGTATGCTACATTTTGACTCTTGAAATTTGATTTGATGTCCTCTATCACACAGCTGACTAATGCTTATGAGGTTGTGCTTTAAACCTTTGACTAACAGCACATCTTCTATGACTGTTTTCCTTTGCTGTTTACTGATCCACTGCCTACTACAGTTCCTTTTCATTATCCCCATAAGTGACTGTTCCTTCTTCATCTTGGAGATGGGAGAAAAGCTTCAGGTTTCCTGTCATGTGCCTTGAGCATCCACTATCCAAATACCATTTGGATGCTCGAGGGTTAACCTTATCCTCGGTATTTGCCATAAGAGCCAGGTTGGCTTCTTCTTCTTCACTGCTGGAGCTTGACTCACTGTCTGAGTCGCTGCTGTTTTCCCATGCAGCTGCCATGGCTTTCTTTTGAATCTTCTGAACTTCTTGGAGCTGTCCTTCTTCTTGTGATCATTTTCTTTAGCATTGGACAGTCTGTCTTGATATGTCCAGGTTTCTTGCATTCATAGCAAAGTGGCTCATTCTCTTCTGATCTTTTCCATCTGGTCTTGAGATCTTTGTTTTTCTTGAAGTACCTCCTACCAGACTGGAACTTCTTCTTCTTGGCCAAGATTCTCTGCAATCTTCTTGAGAGCATGGCTTCTTCATCATCACTATCTTTGCTATCTTCACTGTTATCTAAGGATTCTTCTGATGAGTCCCCATTAGTTAAGCGCATTTGACTGCTTCTTTCTACTGGAGGATTCTCCTAGTCTTTCCATGTTTATTTCATGGGCCATGAGAGACCCGATGAGTTTTTCTACTGACATTCTCTTAAGATCATTAGTTCTTCGATAGCTGTGACCTTTGCCGTCCATGAAGATGGCAATGATCTGAGAATCTTCCTTACCATATCTGCAATCTCATATGACTTTCCTAGACTTGCTAGGCCATTAGTGATGTCAGTAAATCTACTAAACATTTGGGTAATAGACTCACCTGTTTGCATTGAAATCTTTCATACTTTTTTTTTTTTTGATAGGTAAACAAAATTATATTGCAAAATGGTAGAATGTACAAGAAGCCATATCTACACAGGTTGTAGAATATGGCCAAATAACCGAGGAGGGTCTAGGAGAGTGCACCATCCCTCATAGAGGAAGAGTGTTCTCACTCCACCAGAAGCCGCCCCTAGATTAATACAAAATAAACTGAGAAAATCATGACTACACATCCCGTAGCCTATGATGACAAAATACATTTGATTCTTCTCCAAAACAGGTAAGCAGCAACACCTCCAATCTGTAAGACAAAATAAGAAAATAGATCGAAGCTTGGAAATATCTGTTAGTGTCAAACATTAATAAAAAGACTAAGCATGTAATTATTCGAGAAAACCAAAAAACCAATGCTGTCTAAATAAAGGTGAAGTTAAATCTTGTGAGGACCCCTCTCTCCCTCTTAGTTAGGCCATTTGATGAATACGGTGCTCCAAGAGGGTTCTAGAATCAGAAAGAGTATCAATGAGGACACCAACCTTATCCTTATTCTTGCTCTCAAAAATCCTTAAGCACCTTTCTCTCCAAATCCACCAAATAGTGCATCTTAAAGCAATCTTCACCAAACTGGTAAGGATACTTTTTTAGGGAAAGAATGCACTAGAGCCTGAATCTCAGCCTGAATATTGTGATGAGGCATTCTAGTAAGATCAAACTCATAAGAATTTGCTGCCAAATCCAATTGGTATAAGAGCACTCAAAGAATAGATGATCACTTGTTTCATTATCACAAAGGCACAAGGAGCACATATTAGCAAAAGAGTAACCTTTTGCTTGCAGATTGTCAAGAGTAGGTAATTTATGATGAAGAGCTTGCCAAGTACAAAGGGAGTGCTTAGGAGAGTTCGGTCTGTCCCAAACCCAAGAGTAGTGAGGCCAATGCGACTTTTTTCCCGAATTTGATTCCATGCAGAAGTAGCACTGAATTTTCCTTGATCATGAATCCACCTAATTTCATCCTCACCACTATGAATAGGAATAGAAGCAATCTGCGGCCAAAGAGTAACCATATCCAAAGAAGTTGGTGGTGGAAGATTCCAGTGTCTATTAAGAATGAAATGAGAGACAGACAAATCCTTGGGCGCCCCAAGATCCTGGCGAACTCTATCACCATAGAGTTGGTAAATACTCTTGCCACCAAGCCAAGGATCATACCACATGCTGGTTTCCCTGCCATTGGAGATAGTATAAGAAATGTGATTCTTGATCCAATCCCTGGCTTTGAGAACCCCTTTCCAAGCTGCTGAATGGTAAGTTTTAGATTTAGCCAGCCAAATGCTATTGTTGGCCAGATACTTGCTATGGATCCATTTGATCCAAAGACTCTCAGAATTCAGCAAAACATCCCAAATTTGTTTAACCATACAAGCAATATTCCAATCTTGTAACCTTCTCAAGGAGAGCCCACCTTCCTCTTTAGGGGTGCAGATGTTGGACCAGCTAACCATGTGAATAGCCTTACTTTCCCCATGACCATTCCAGAAGAAATTACAAAGAAGTCTATCAATATCCTGAATCAAGCCGATAGGAAGAAGGAAGGCATTGGACCAATACACAGAATAAGATTGCAGAACTGACCGAATTAGCTCAAGTCTACCTGCCTTAGACAAGAATCTATTCTTCCAGGCCTTCAATCTGCTTTGCATTTTTTCAATAATTGGCTGACAGTGACTCTTCTTGACTCCAATGGAGACCAGAGGCAAACCAAGATAAGGGCAAGGGAAAGAACCTTCATCCACATGCAAGCAATCAAAAATTGTATTCTTGTTCTTAATACCCGCACCCACATAAACTTTGCTCTTGGTGTGATTTAGATGGAGACCCGAAGCATCACCAAACTTATGGAGAATGATAGCAAGATGTTGCACAGAATTAAAGTCATTCTGCAAAAAGATGATGAGATCGTCTGCAAAAATAGTGTGAGAGATAGGAGTATTCCCAGCCACAGGAACCCGAAGATGACCATTAAGAACAGCCTTATCCAGCAAGCAAGTAAGGCCTTCCATGGCAATGGTAAAAAGATAAGGAGAGAGAGGGTCTCCTTGTCTAATCCCATTGCTACTGCTAAAGAATCCAATCGGGGAACCATTAAACAAAATGGAGAACTTTGGAGTCTCAAGGCAATTACGAATCCACTGAATGTAAGTGTTTGGAAAATGCATGCACTCTAACATATGGTAAATGAAGGCTCTGTTCACAGAATCAAAAGCTTTACGTAGATCAGCCTTGAAAATAATCTTGTTACCTTTTCTAGTGGAATGCATATCCTTAGCCAAGTCATTAGCTAAGAGCACATTATGGTGAATGCTTCGCCCCTTAATGAAGGCCGCTTGGTTAAGACTGATGATGTTTCCCATTACTTTCTGCATCCTATCCGCAATGACTTTTGAGATGATCTTATAGAGGAAATTGCAAAGGGAAATCGGTCTATAGCTTTCCATGCTGTCAGCCCCTTCAGTCTTAGGAATCAAAGCAATGAAGGTACAATTAATTTGCCGATGCATCTGACCAGAATGAAAGAAGTGATGGCAAGCTTTAATAACATCCAGACCCGTAATGTCCCAAGTAACCTGGTAGAATTCAGCCGGGAAGCCATCAGGCCCAGGACTCTTGTGCTTAGGGGAATTAAACACCGCACTTTTAATCTCATCATCAGTAATAGGTAGCTGCAACAATGCAATGTCCTCAGGGCTAAGCGTCTTGATGGGAGCAATATCAGTACTAGTATGGTGCTGAGGCTGATTCAAAAGAGTTTGATAGTAATCAACAGTATGAGCTTGAACTTGACTCGGATCATCAATAAAGTTCCCATTGCTATCTTTGCATTTTTTGATGGTGTTTCTTGCTCTTCTGGAAGCAATTGCAGCATAGAAAAATTTAGTGTTGGAGTCACCCAAGGTCAGCCAATTCTCACGAGATTTCTGCTTAAGAAAACTTTCTTCACAATGCATAGCAGTTAAGTACTTGTTACGAGCTTCTTTTTCCTTGCTAATGAGGTGGCCATCAAGAGGGTTGTTCTGCAGCTGAGCTTGGATATCAATAAGCTCATTTTTACAATTGAGCAGCCCGTCCTCAACCTTACCAAAGATATTTCTATTCCAAGTCTTAAGAGCTTCCTTACAGGCTTTAAGTTTCTGGCACAAACAATACTGAGGAGTTCCCCGAACAGGCATATCCCAAACATTGCGGATGACATCAAGAAAATCAGAATGAGTACTCCACATATTGAAATATCTGAAAGGTTTTCTGCCCTGGGGCGCAGGACGGTCAGTAGTAATGAACATGATAGAATGATCTGAAGAGTACTGAGCACCATATTCAAGTAACGAATCTGCAAAGCTGCCAAGCCAATCCTGATTGATTAAGCATCTGTCAAGTCTAGCCATGATTCTCCGATGACTGTCACCTCTATTGTTCCAAGACAGCCAATTACCTACAGACTTCATATCCATGAGAGCAGAGTTTGAGATACAGTCATTGAATTCAGAAAGCAAAGTTTCAGGAACCTCTCTACCACCCACCTTTTCATGGGGATACCTCACAGTGTTGAAATCTCCAGTAATCAACCAAGGGTAACCATTACAAGAGCTAGAGATGTTACTGATATCGGACCACAAAGTTCTTCTCTCAGAAGCATTATTCGAAGCATAAACCGCAGTGATGAAGAATCCGCAATTGTTTCTTTTGTCCACTCCCTTAATGTGAATTAACTGACTATTGCAGGATAAAAGATCAATATCCAAGAGATTAGGGTCCCACAAAATCCAAATTCGACCATGAGTTAGAGCAGAATCATTAGTTAAAAGATTAGCTTGAGGCCAAATTGAGGCCTTTCGAATAGGTACATGATTAGGTTTATTTTTGTTTCAACAATAATAGCTATTTCACATGCAAAAGATCTAATTATCCTATTAAGCTCCCTGCAATTATCAGACTTATTCATGCCCCTGACATTCCAACTAATTATCTTCATAAAAAATACGTATAAGGAGAACCGAAATAAGACTAAAACTGTTTACCAGTTTTATCCTTTCCCTTGCCACTCTTAAACTAATCCGTTCAACCTCATCTACGGAATGCAAGTTTTTGAATTTTAGAATACCTTGGATTGGAGCCACACCCGTATAGCCTTGAAGAGAATCTGATTACCTCCTTTATCCGCTCCTGCTTTGTTGGCGCATTTCCTTTTGTCACTTTCTTGCTTTGATTGTTGAATATTCCTTGTTTTTGAAAAGTCTTCCTTGCTGGCTTCCTCTTCTGGAACCAGTAAACGCTGCAAGTAGTGTCCATCTTGTAGCTCATGAGATTTAGCGCAATCAGAATCTGGCGTGATCTCATTATCCCGGTTTCCCGCATTACCTTCCATCCTTCTTTGTTTAGAAAAATCCTGGTTGCACAATTTTTGCATGGGCCCGCAATCCTTAATTGAACCGTCCTTCTGCACGTGGTTCACCAAATCCTGCATGAGATTTTGACGTGGACTTTCCTTGTCATGCAAATCTACTCCGCAAAGTATGGTAGTGGTATCCTTTGAAGCGCCGGTTTCCTTGTCATGCATGAGATTTTGACGTGGGCTTTCCTTGTCATGCAAATCTACTCCGCAAAGAAGGTAGTGGTATCCTTTGAAGCGCCAGTTTTCAAGTCCTCTCCGCAAGGTATGGAAGTCCCCTCGTTGGCAGCATGCAAGCTTTGATGCGTATGGTTTGAAGTCTCTCCGGGATGTTGTGATTTAGTCTCCATTCTTCTTTGAAGGTTGAACGCAGCTTTGCACTCACCACCGCCATGACCAAAAGAATTACATTCTTTACACAGCACCGGCTTCCATTCATACTCCACAGCCACCACGTCAAAGGAGCCATCTTCGTTCATTATAGAGACTTCGGAAGGAAAGGAGGCCTCCACGTCCACAAGCACACAGACTCTTGCAAAATGCAGGCGCTTTCTCTTGGCTGTTAGAGAGTCCATATGCAATGGCTTTCCCAAGATACTGGAGAGCTTACTCAATCCCCGAACAGTCCACCACCGGAGTGGAAGACCCGGAAATCTCACCCAGACAGGCAAGTTGCAGAGAGATTCCTTTTCCATTTGAAGTTCCGTAGTCCATCTTCGGAGAACGAGAGGATGTCCACGGATACACCAGAAGCCGTCGAGAGCAAACTTCAGGTCTTCTTCTTGGTTAAAGACAACCAGGAAGAAACCTCCCTCTCTCATGAGAAGATCTACGTCTCCTTTGGGGCGCCAAAAATTACGTATGAAAGCTAAAAGAGCGGAATAAATTGGCTTCATACCTATGCAGTAGCCCATAATCGCATACTTCCAAGAATCTTGAAGTTCCTGAACATCTTCCTCTTCAAATACAGCAAAACTCCTATCTTCAATGCAAGAAGGTTGAATGAACTCCAAGGAGCTTTCTTGCGATGAGGAACCTCCATGGCTTCCGAAGAGAGAAGCCCATGGACGGCGCACCTGAGAAACTCTTGAGGTAGAACGACCTGAACGCTGAGTGTTACGCTCCGGAAGGCGACCTCTAATCGTAAGGGGATCACCTTTTGGGGGAACACTCATAGATGAGGTTCCTCCCGCGGTGATCACAGAGCCCATGGAGGCACTCGGAGGATGAACCTCCATGCGCCCCCCAGGGGCAAACCCCACGAGACCTCCTCACGCAACACCAAAAACCCAGAGCTTCTCTCTCTAGAAAAGTCTAGAGAGAGAAACGTGTCCAATCACTAGACTTGCAAGTTTTGAAAAATCTTTCATACTGAGTGACAAGAATGTCGATTCTTGTCTCCTTACTTTGTCTGTACCTTCATATGTAATCCTTAACTTTTCCCACATTTCCATGGAGGATTTGCATGCTGAAACTCTGTTGAACTCCTTCTTGCTTAGAGCACAACATAGAATGCTCTTAGCTTTACAGTTCAAGGAGATTTTCTTTCTATCTTCATCTGTCCATTGTGCTTTCTCATTTGTGACGACCAGATCACCTTCTTCCACTATGACCAGATTTGATAATCGTGGCCTTGTAGAAAGTATTCCATCCTGGTCTTCCAATACGTATAATCTTCACCGTCGAACAAAGGAGGTCTGTTGACAGACTGACCTTCGAAGTGACCTTGGGCTGCCATGGATCTTACTCTTCAGATCGTTGGATCTTGTTCTTTGTCGAAGAGACTCGCTCTGATACCACTTGTTGCCTGGTTGGCTAACCCAGAGGGGGGGTGAATGGGTCTTTAAAGTAATCCTAGCTGATAAAAATCTGAACTCAGAACAAACATAAAGAGTTCTTGAAAGGGATTAGTAATGGTTAGTAAAAACAGCAATCACACAAAGAAGACAATCACACAACACAGAAATTTATCCTGGTTCGGATCTCCTCTCCTTAGGAGTCCTACGTCCAGTCCCTGAGCAACCCTCAGGATTTCACTAACTAGGGTACAGTCCCCCTATGGACAAACAACAACCACCCAGCTCAGCTGGTCTTCCTTCACCCTGAAGGGAACACAACACCCTGGTACCACCAGGTCTTCCTTACTCCTGAAGGGAAAAAACACCACCCTGGAAACCACCAGGTCTTCCTTCACACACGAAGGGAATAACACAGGAAATTCTTGAGAGAAAAAGACTAGCCCCTAGATCAAGCTTTTACAAAAACTCAATCTGAAGCTACAAGCACTGAGAGTCGAAGATCTACACAGAGTGCACTCTCTCAGAACTAAACTAGCTCTTCCTTTTGTTTTCTTCACACAGCACAGGGAGCTAAGAGCGAAGATGAAAAGAGTGAATTTTTGGCTCTAGAGAACTTTCGAAGACGTAAAAGCTGCAGAGATCTAGCCGCCCTGAATCAAATTGACTCGCTGTTGTCTTCAGAGCTTCATCTTGTATTTGTATCTCTAATTTGAATAAGGACAAGGAGATGACCGTTGTCTCACGGCTTTGGTGTACGTTAGACTGAAGGATTTGAGGAAGCTTCCTGTCAGCAGTCTTTTGTTCTTTGGAACACGCAAAGTGATAAGATCTTCTGAGTTTGCTTGTAGTTCTTCTGTGTCCAGTGTTGTAGGATATTACATCCTTAAGGTTCTACAAGGTGAGCTTTAATGGTAGACAGCTATACTATCTCCAGATGTCAATCAACGTCAGAGCAGATAGACGCAAATATAGTAGTAACACTTTATCGTTCTAAAAGATGCATGCAGAGAATACACGAGAATGGAAGATATGTTCTGTGTCCATGCAGAGATACGTTCAGTCTTTATTAAATGCATGGCGGTCAAATAGACGAGATGGACTTTGACTATTCAACGTGACTTAAATCAAGGAAAAACATTTAATTTATGGAAACATGACTTATGCAGTTGTTGTGAAAATCTGATAGAATCGTTATTATCGAGTTGCTGTAGACTGATAAGAAGTCGTTATGATAACTTATGAAGTCGTTACCACAACCAACTCGTTCTATAACAGATGATAAAGAAGATCGTTATGAAACATGGCAGGTCGTTGTAGCTTTCTAAAGAAATCGTTACGATGACTTACGAAATCGATATGACTTAACAAGTCGTTAAAACTTTCTAAAGAAATCGTTATGATGACTTACAGAATCGTTATAATGAGCAAATCATTATAACTTCTGAAGAAGTCGTTACGATAACTTACAGAGTCGTTATAATGAGCAAGTCGTTATAACTTCTGAAGAAGTCGTTACGATAACTTACAGAGTCGTTATAATGAGCAAGTCGTTATAACTTCTGAAGGAGTCGTTACGATAACTTACAGAGTCGTTATAATGAGCAAGTCGTTATAACTTCTGAAGAAGTCGTTACGATAACTACAGAGTCGTTATAATGAGCAAGTCGTTATAACTTCTGAAGAAGTCGTTACGATAACTTACAGAGTCGTTATAATGAGCAAGTCGTTTATAATTCTGAAGAAGTCGTTACGATAACTTACAGAGTCGTTATAATATCGACTTGTTTGACACAGCAAGGTTATTCAATCTTTCAAGTAAATCGTTGTTCTGGTGAGGAAATCGTTATAGTTAATGAAGGAATTATTATGGCTCTTCTAAAAAAAAAGATGTATGGAAGACTTACCACAAATGCTTGACTTTCTTTGGGTAATCCTGTGCTTATGGCTAGATAAACGAGGTTAGAAAAACTTTTGACAGTGTTTTGTTTATCACCAAAATAGGCAAGTACTTAAATGAAAAGGACATGGGGATGGACTGTTCATCAGTTTCTATCATTTTTATGGATTTTCCTCGTGTCCTGGATCCCCTACATTCACCATTCTTGAAGCTCGGACTGTGTTTTTGCACAGGCCCGAACTTGACGGCAAGATCCCTCGCGTCAAGATCTTCCGTTGACGGCCAACGATATTGCCGCTTACTTTGTTGGACGGCCAGACTATGCCGTTAAGTTCTTCTTGACAGAACAGTGAACTGTTCTGCCCTATATCTTTAATTTCCGGATTTCTACGTATGAGGATATAATGTAAATTTTATATGCTATGTAAAATAGATAATGTGATGTGTGTGAAAATTTCTGTATTTTTCTGTAGATGACATAATTTATTAGAATTATTGGAAGGCATGTGTAGATCTTGTGAAAATTTTAGTAAATCGTGTAATGGGAAATAAATTTGGAAAAAATTTTCTTGTGCCAATATGTATGTGTGGTTCATGCCTGTGCATGATCAAATCTGAAATCCATGTTATGATCTATGTTAGCTTAGTTTATGAATGACATGAAACTTAATGTTTTAATTTCTATAAATGCATGTGAATTCAGAAAAATGTGAAAATTTGTATGTGTGTTCTTATACCCGAAAACAACATGTGGTTAAATTTTCAAGAAAATTGGATAACAATAGCCTACACTATGAGATTTCCATATGAAAATGAGTTATAAATACATGTACCATGATTAAGGTTAAATGAGGTGCATTCCAATTAATCCATGAGAGCTACTAAATGCTTGATTTCTGTTATAGTGGCGTCATACTAGGGAAGAACAGAACCATATGCATAAATAAGAAAGTGTGAATATCATATGTAAAACGTGTGTAATCGGAATGTGTAATGTGTAAAATGTGCGTGTGTGACACTGCTTCCATAGAGGGCTGTGGAACTGTATCATGGAAAGGTCCCCATGAGAAGGTTCAATGTGTTAAGATATCCTAAGGGCATTAGGATGAAATCCTGGAGGTGGACAAGTACCACTGGTTAGGGTGGAGACGTGTTCTCTCGGTCTGCGCAGTGCCAAGAGTCATCACTGTATGACTAGGTGATGTGTTATGTGTTATGTGATGTGTGATGTGTCCTTCTAGTGGTGGTTTGGACTATGTGTCACGGCAAAATAAAATGTGAAATGTGAATGTGAATATGTGTAAGATGTGAAATGTGAATGTATATATGTGTAAAAGGTGAAATGTGAACATGTGTGCATGTGTAATGGGTGAAAAATGAACCATGTGAAATATGGGAATGTGTAACTATGTGAAGTGAATATGTTAGAGTGTGAGACGATAATTCATATTATGATATTTCTAATTCCATGTCAAAACAGCAACCTTAATACATGTGAATTGGTAGTTAGCCTGTGCAGGAATGTGCAGAATCCCATGTAAATTGCTATCATGCTATAGTCAAATTGGAAGTGTAGTCTTCATGTGATTAAATGAGTAGAAAGCATGTGATAGGAAGTGTTATTTGAAACATCTTAAACCATGTACCATGTGCTTTGATTTGTAGAAATACCATGATAGGTTGTCTCTTATTAATGATTCAAGCATGCTGTATGTTGCCTTGCAAATTGAAATAGTAGAACCTACTATGATGTATGCATGAATGATGTGTATGGAGTTACTTGCTGAGTCTTTTAGACTCACTCCTTGCTTCGGCGTACAGGTTTAGTTGGTGACACACTTTTGGAGGAGACCGTGGAGAGCGACTCGAGCGTGGAGAGTAGCTTGTGGAGTTGACGTTGTGTCCTTTTGTTTCATAGTATGTAAATTGTAGCTTGTATTAGAGTTATCATTTTGTAATTACGGACAAATTATGTATTAAATGTAGAACTTTAATCTTGTGGACAATGTAGTTTGGTTTATTTCAATTATGAAAGTTTCGTCTTTTGAATTGTTATTTGGATCGTGTATGTTAAATGTGGATGATGAATGAAACGAAAGACATGGTTCTTTTACTTCCGCTACTCTGTATTTATATTTGTGTATATCTCAATCATGTGATAGTGTTTGGGTAAATGTCCCACTGTGATACCCTCTACTATACGACGTGGGTTGGTATAATCGTACCGGTATAATAAGGGTCGTCACAAGCCTTGTGTTGTGCAAGCAACTATTATGAACTAGAAGGAACAAGAGAAAGATTGACCCCTCTTTGTTGAAGAAGACATCTGGTTCTCTATTACATTCATAGCCGACGGCTCAATAGATATATGTGCATGGGCAACGACATAAAAGATGTCATATGTACATGTGCAAAGGGCTTATCTAGTGTAATAACATACGCAATAACCATCAAGAGAGAGAATGTAGCAGGTTACGTACACCACTTATTAGCCATGGGATAGGCGTTTGTAAAGAAGTCAAATACAAACACCAATAAGGTATACATCCCAATTTAGGGAAAAAAATAGTACAAACTCTTCCTTCTAGACATTAGTTTAGTTTACGCTTAATTGTTCACTTTCAGTTAATGATTAGTATTACACTTCTTATTTTAATGTATTTGCTTATTATTGCACTTATTTATATGTAATTATATTACACTTGATTAGTATTGCAGTTCTTACATTAATGTAATTCATGTACATGTATGTGTGAATTTGATTTATTATTGCACTTGTTCACATGTATGATTTTGTTTTCATATTCCTTTCATATTTATGTGGGTTTTAAATTTGATCTATGCATGTATAGCAATTTATCATTGCACACACCCCACGAGAGCGTGTTAAGCCCGTGTCAATGAACCTTCCCGTTCAAAACTTTGGGATTGATGTGCACGAGTCTTATTTTCAATGATGAGAACGTGTATATCTAACTCAAAGTCTTGAATTGTCCCGTTTTGGACAGTCTGTGAATGTTTGATCGCAGTTAGGTGGTCATTTACTATGTGTTTGTATTATTTGTTGAAAATTTCGGGTGCGTCTACTCACTCCTCTCTGATATACCTTTATGATTTAGAATATTTTCTTAACCACTTATTAGTAAGTGTTTAAGAAAATATCTTAATCAATAAATATTTTGGTATATCGGAGAGGTGTGGGGAGATGCTGCCGAAATTTTCAGCAAATAATACAAACACAAGTAAATGGTCATCTGAGTGCGATCAAATATTCACAGATGGGTAAAAAGTGATAATCTAAATAATATATCCTACCTATTCATTTTGACTTACTCGAACGATGTGAGGGTGTGTTGGATTTTAACTCGCGACATGACATTTAATCTGTGTAGGAAAAATGTCTTATGAGAATCGGTCATGGATGTACCGTGGAATAGTGAATGGAGTTGTGACAGAGGAGTTTAAAGACGGAGTTGACAGTTTTATTCAGTTTGCATTGAGTAATTCATCCAGTAGCTGTTGATCCGATGAGTAACATCCGATGTCCGTGTTCGGCTTGTGAGAACAGAAAGTGGATATCGACATAGGATGTGCAGCATCATTTGTATACGAGAGGATTTGTTGCCCATTATGAGTTATGGTCATCTCATGGTGAGTTGAATATTCAGTCGTCTGCACCAGCTAATTACTTTGCCTCCACAAGTACGTACATAGACATGGTTGTCGATGTTGCTGGTCCGGAGTTCAATATTCATGAAGATCAAACAAATGAAGAAGTGCCGAATGATACAGCTCAAAGATTTTATCAGTTACTTCGAGATGCTGATGAGCCATTATGGGATGGTTGTGAGAAGCATACATGGTTGTCTACAGTGTCGCAGCTACTGAATTTGAAATCTGAATTTCATATGAGCGAGAGTTGTTTTGATCGACTTCTCTTACTCGTCAAGAGTATGCTTCCTCAATCAGAGAGGTTACCTGCTGATTTTTACCGTGCGAAGAAGATGGTGAATGATCTGGGCTTGGTTTTATGAAAATTGATGCATGTCCGAATCACTATATGTTGTACTACAAAGATGATGCAGATAAGACATCATGTTGTATTTGTAAGCATGATAGATTCAAGCCTAAGAGAGGGGACAAGTCAAAGCAGAAGGATGTTCCGTATAAGTCATTGCGGTACTTTCCGATCACACCTAGATTGCAGCGGTTGTTCATGTCCCCGAAGACAGCTGGACACATGACTTGGCATGCGGAAAGAGTCCGTCGTGACGATGGTGAAATGAGTCATCCTGTCGATGGTGAAGCTTGGGCTCATTTTAGCCGTACTCATCCTTACTTCTCAAGGGATCCACGCAACGTGCGACTGGGTTTATGCACAGACGGTTTCAATCCATTCGGAGGCTCGATGTTTTGGCCAGTATTTCTTGTTGGGTTTCGTATAGAGCGCAGCGGAAACGCGAATCCCTCAGGTAGATATCGTTGCCGGCCGTCGGAATCGAACTAAATCGATAAACCACGCACAGGGAGATCTCATCTTTACCTTTGCGGGGCTGTGAAACTCTCGAATCCGAGGAGGAGGTGGCGCAGGAGGCGCCGGTGCTTCAAGCCGTTCAAGTGTCCGGCGTCTAGACGTATCCACGCGAGCTCCGGACGCAGACGGGATCTCCTCGTTCTCCACGCATCTCCCAGATCTCAGCTCCACCATGTGCCAGAGAGAGGAGAGAGAGGGTGGGGGGCGCCCTGGGAGAGAGAGAGGAGGGGGGAGGCCAGGGTTAAGCATGGAGCTTGGCCCAGGGTTTAACTCTCAGCGTATATTTATAGACACCGCGGTTTTTCACAAAAAACCAGTCATTGTCTATAAAGAACACCTTGCCCAGTCTGCTCGGAACTCTTATGCGTGTGACCCTCTAGGCCCAACTGCTAGTCCAGTTTTCAGCCCATTAAGCTCAATAACTCTTTATTGACTTATGGTAATTAATTAACATCTCATATTAACTAATTACACAATCAATTATCGTCTCACGATAATTGACCGGGCTTCCAATCAAGTTGGGTGCCAAGCAACACCACTTGATCCTGGAAAGCATTGGGGTTCAGCAACCCATTCAAGGAACCTTTTGTATCATCAGTTACCACGTGACTTTAATCCTTCGCTCGTACAATGCTCCCGAGTGCACTTAGGGTATGGTCAACTGTCAAACCCTAATGTGTGTACTCACTTGGTTTAGATGCCGCATAACATATCAGAAAACTCCTTTTCTGATAAGTAGTCTTACCCTGGCCAGGGACTATCAGGCATCCTTCCGTAGAGCATTCACTTTCCAATTACCGAGAGCGAGCGATCCCATATTGACCACACAATCACCTTCGAAGGTATTCCGCTAGATCCGATCACTTAACTGATTAAGACCTCATGGCTAGAGATCTATAAGTCAAGGTCAAAACCCAGAAGTCCACCAACAAGGTGTCCTTGGTGTCTCAGGTCTAAGGACCAATCACGCCACTGTGACAATGAATCTAGCTGGTTGACAGTTAGGTAACATTACCATCCAG